>JZKD02S2128293.1:320477-342936 GCA_000966675.3 Picea glauca
CTGGAGCATAAAATGCCCAAGTAGAACCAATACTGTCTTCAACATACTTGCATCTGATGATGCATACTTCATGGCACATGAGTTGACCCCCTAGCTGAATAGGCGGTCAACACCTTCAACTTTCATTAAGATTTCTGAGGGTTGGAGGGTAGAAGCGGCTACAGCTAGACTATCAGCCAAACTGTTTTGATCTCTTGGGATAGCAATAAGGTCTAAGGCATCAAAAGATTCCATGGTATCCCATATAGCATTTCTATATCTTCTAAGCCTCTCATTTTTGCATGCATACTTGTTCTTAACTTGGAGAATCACTAAGTCTGAGTCACCCTTGATGTTGAAAATCTTGATACCCAATTCCTTACCGATTTCTAAGCCTAACTGAAGCGCCTCATACTCTACCACATTATTAGTTGTATCAAACTCAAGTCTAAATGCAAAGTTGTAAGTTTTATCTATTGGAGAATTTAACACAATGCCTGCCCCTTTACCCGATCTGGAGTGAGCTCCGTCAAAATGCATTTTCCATGCTTTATTGCTAACTTTTTCATCTTTAAACTTCTCTTGAACCGGAGCTAAGAAGTTAGAGTAAATGGAGAAGTCACCCATATCTGACACTTGGCAAAGAAACTCATTAAATTGATCTTTAGGGTCTTCTATGTGGTACTTCCTTTCCTTTTCCCTAAAGAGCCTGAAGTTTTCAGTTGAAGGAGGAGGGTATGGAATAGTAGCAAAGGTCAAATCCATATTCAAACAACCACCCATTGTTGCTCCCCATTTCCTAGATAATAGCATCCCCCATGCATCTGGTACATCTATGACAAGGACATCCATTTTGAAATCAAAGCTAGGATGGAAGGCTAGCTTAACTGGGAGATCTATAATTATACCGTGTGTTTCTATTTCCCTTGAGTCCATGGCACACACATTCTGATAACGCCTTGTGATTTTTAGACCTAGTCTTTGCAAGATAATCCATGGTCTCGTGCAGCTACACAAAACCCTCTCTAACCCTTGCGCCCTCACTAGCTGAGTTTCCCAATCACCGCAAATTGGATACTCCTGAATAGCACGGTGAAATACCTGGATGGTATCTCTAATAGGCTAGGGTGTGCCTCTCAACACCGAAACCGATCAAGGTGGTGGTTTCCTCCAGAAATCCACAAAACAACAGAAGGTCGATTTTCCTCCTCTAGAAACTCTCTCAACATCAAATCATAACATAATGAGGAATTAGGTCGAATTTCTCCTTTTATACTCTTCCCGATCTAATTCTCCGTTGACATCACTTAAGCTAGGCGCTTTTCCTCCTAAGGTGAGTGATTAATTAACTAAGTCTCCCCCTCAACACCTTTTTCTTCTATTTCTATGTTGACTTTAGCTTAAGTGACGTTTCCTATGCTTTTTGGCTTAATTCATCGTTTAGCCACTAATTCACCCCTTATTTCTCCTCTTGTTCCATGTTTGTGCCTGACTATAGTCTATGGGAACAAATAGACTACTAAGTCACTCCCTGCTAGACTACTCTTGGGAACGGGACATCTCAATTTCCAAGTACCAATATGATAGTAATACCTCAAGAGACAATAGACAATGAAATATATGCTAGTTGATACAAAATTGCGGCAAACTAACAGTCTACAACAGCAAATAGTATTTTGTAACAGCCACAAGAAATTTAGATCAGAATTGCAAGAACAAACAGTGAAAACTTAGCATTTATCCAATAGATCAATTATCAACCATTCCAAGCAATTTTTGAGTATGTTAGCCAATAGTTAGAGGAAATTATGCAGCAAATTTAAGTAAATTAGATGGTTGTAGCAGTGTTCTGCAACAGAAGCAAGATAGTTAATGGATTAGGCTAAGCTATGGTTAGAAGAAGTTAGTGAAAGCCTTAGAGAGTGATGTTTGAAAGTTTGTTTGATCAAATTCCTTCACAAGAGCAAATGAAACTAGTGCCTTTTGGGCTATGGAATCATCTACAACAGCACTATCAATGTAACTTGGAGAAATAATGATAGCAATGTCTAAGGAAATGGGATGAAGTTTAAGGTGCTAGCACCTTAAGGCCTTAAACTTCAAGACTTAAGAGAGGAATTTGCTACAATGCAAGCACTTTCGGACTCTAGCAAATTCTTTTCCTTCCTTAGATTCTTTAAATTAATAGCAACAATCTTCTAGAACCAACTCCTAAAGTGCTAGCACTTTAGGGCTTTAGGAGCTTATTCTAGACAAGATTCTCTTAACAAATTAATGGATGGAATGATCTAGAGAGAGGAGGAAACACCTTATGCTCCTCTCTTAGGGTCTTAGACAAGCAATATATATCTTCAATATGAACAAGTAAAATTTACCATAAACATCCAACATATGAAATGAAATTGCATATTTACTTACTTCACCAAGATTAATCAAGCACAAACCCTAGTTGCAGAAATTTCCACCAAAAATAAGCCAAGAGACATCCCAAAATTTTCCCTCCAAGAGATAGTGCACTAGTAAAATAGCCAAGAACTCCAAAGGTAACGAAAATTTCAGTCCTCCTCTTATGAGAGGAAAAAATGTTATAAAAAATGAATGGTCAAGAGGTGTACTTATATCACCCTCTTTGACCTATTTTAATTGTCAACTTAGAAATACAAGAGAGTCGACCTCTTAAAATTATCCTTTAATTTACCAAAATGAAATTTACACAAAATAAATCCCTAAAAGGGTGACGTTGAGCTTCATAGGTGGAGCGTTGGGCTGAAAATGCAACATTGGGCCTCCAAAGGCCATAAACCATGCCACACGTGCCAAATGTCAAGTGATAACCCTCATCCATCAAAGCATCACCTCCACCAAAACCCTAGACCTCTCAATGGTGACATCATGGGCTAGATGTCTAACGTCTAGGCCTCCAAAGGCCAACCTCCAAGTGGAAGAAGATGGGAGCTCAGCACCAAGTCGTGCCAAAGTGCCTCCAAAGGAAACGCCCTCAATCATCAAGGTGTAACATCCATCATCAAGTGTTGCCCCAGATGTGGGGTTCAACATCCATCCTTGGGCTCCAAAGCCCCATGAAGGTCCAAACAAAACCATCCCCTCATGAATACATGTTCACCGAGCAAGGTCCTGAAAAGACAAGCAAATACGCCCTCCAATGGCTCACATGTCACAAGTATCATGTCAAGTAAGCCATATCTAATACAAGAACCACCAAACATGTGCATCAAACCCCTCTTTCAAACTAAACCAATGCTCAAAGACGTTATAAACTTGGCCAAATTTAAGTATGGGAGGGGTGTCAAGGTACCCTATTGGGTTAGCCAATCCACAAGTCAAGGATGTTTCCCGAAGGAAACCTATCTAAATCATGTGATGAGTATGAGATGAAATGGGTAAGACTTCTAGGCATGGGGTTCATGACATACAAGGGTTCGTATTGTCTCATTTATGGGTGCCTTTGTAGAGGGTGTTCTGCCCTTTGTCCACGATGCAACATTTTTCCAAGCCCATCGATTTGCCATTAATTGATTAAAGTCCAAAACAATCGTGTACTATAAGACATGGAAAGAAAAGAGTACCACAACGACACTTGAAGCTTAGGTACAACGAGTGCCATATGCATGGAAAGAAAAAGACACCGCATATATGCACCTCCTCGACAAGTGGGACATATATTTAATGTGAATTTGCTTTTGCGGGTCTTTGAATTATTTTAGGAGAAACGTTTCATTGTTCTCAAGACCTTTTGGGCGAGCATCTAGATGGTTATGATTGGATTTTATCTTTTGCCGGCTACATTTCCCTCTGGGCCTTTAGCCCCTTCTTCCCATGAAATGAGGTACAATCCTTTCTTGGGTCAATGCACCCAACAACCCAAAAGATGAGGAAGAGGAATGGAATAAGTATGGAAAGTGATAAGTATGGACAGGAACAGTATGATGACTCTTCAAGGTGTTGAAATAATGTAACTGCAAAGTGTATTTTTATTATTATTTGATATATTATTCATTGGATCAATCCCCATTGTGGATTGATCATGTCGGCTACTTTAAAAGGACCAAATCCCCTTTTGCGGATTGGTCATATTGTAATTGTAAAAGTCAAAAAAAGAAGTCGGCCCCAGAATATATCAAAGAGGCCCTGAAACATAATAAAGGTGGTTATAACCACCCAGTTGGAGAAGTCATCCCTGCCAATGAAGAGACACTTCACACGTGCCAATCTTGTATAAATAAGGAGGCTAGCGCCTCACTTAGATAAAAAACTCACTTGCTCATTTGTGAGACAAGTTTCTGATCTGCAGTTAGAGAAGAAGGCGAGAGAGTGGCACATATCTGGGAGAGGATCTTCTGCATTAGTTTAAGAGATCTCTTGGCATTGTATTGGCTATCTCTATTAAGGAAATTTTGCTGGGTTTTCTTTCCCTAGAGGGTTTCCCAGGATAAATGTTGTGTCTCTTGTGATTGTGTATTTCTCAGTGATCTTGTATTATGCTATTGTTAACTAATGAAATGCAAAGAACTATAATAATGGCTTAAACATTAACACAAGGAACTCCCAGGAGCACCCTTTTATCGCATAAATTGTAGGTTGGGCAAAGCCCGACCCAAAGCACAAGAGTGTGACAACTATGGGAGTACCTACCCATTGTCACCTTATATAGACACTCCCCTCGCTTAAGTGATGATAAGTCACCACAAGGGGGGGATCCAATTGACCCTAGGGGGATTGAGATGAAAAGTGATGTGATGTAAGTGAAACCCCTATAGGTCAAGTTTAGAGACGAAGAATGGTTCGGGAAAGGGTCTTGTGAAGGAGGAGAGGGTTTCCAATTGTTTGGTACCTGCAAAACAATATTAGTCCTGCCTAGAAAAAGACAAATTATCATAAACCAAGCCTTATATCAAAGGGGATCAACAAGATGTCCCTGAGGTGTAGAACAGTCAGTGATGGAGTGTGTTGTTAAGGCACTCCGTGATGTTAAAGTCACTGGTTTGAAACCTACAGGGACAAAAAATCCGGCCATGTTAAGGGAGGGTATGGCTCAGGACAAGTGCGATTCCCGGGTGATTTTGACAGCTTAGATGCCCCTGAGTCACGGTTTCTTAGCCACAGGTTAGTCCCACATGTCACGGACAAACTAACAAACAAAAAAAGGGGGGGGGGGATCAACATGATAAGCTTGCTATCCCAAATTTGCAGCAGTATGGAAATATATTTTCTGAGGTAAACAAATTATATCAGCTGCAAATCTAACCACCAAAATCAAGTATAAGATGAGGGAAATAAAGCTAGTAAAGACTAGTTAAACTTCCAATTAATGAAGCAAGCCTTTGGTGAGTTTTAGGGTTGTTTATTTAGTGTTATCACCAATATATTATAACAGCCAAGTGGCTGTAGCAAACAATTGCTACAGCAGCAAGATCTAACCACGAAAATTGACAAATAAATCGTCAAAAAGATAGCTAATGAGCAGTAGAACAGTAATCTGGGTTCAAAAGTAAATTTCAGCGGTAGATAAGTGAGCAATAGATAAAAAAAGAGAGTATTCTGCAGCCCTAATGGCTTTAGCATTAATTACTTGGCTAAACTAGACGCCCTTAGGGCACAAGGAAGCCTTAAACATGCAAAATTGATTCCAACTTGAACAATTGCAAAAACTCTATTTTTCTCGTATTCCAATGCAAATGATTTTATTTCTCCAATGGAAGTTAGACTAGTGCCTTGTCAAATGGGTTATGGGGTCTGTTGGGAGGCCTTTTAGGCCCTTGTAATAGTTATCACACATTAGACATGAGACATTATCATACATAAGTGAATATAGGAATATATGTAATAATACATGTAAAAAAGTATATTAAAGGATAAACTCACCTAACTAAGGATTCGTTGGAGCAGGTGCAACCACTCCAACCATCTATCCTATGTATATATACTCGTGAAGATGGAATAGAAAGGGGATGGAAATCCTTCCCTAATTATCTCTTTTTTGTTGGGTTGTGTGTGTTCTTGATGTGCTTCGCGATGGAGTCTCTCCTTGAATGCTTATCGTTATTCCCTGGACTACAACATTTTGGTTCCGTTGCCGCATAACTTGAATCCGGAGAGATTTGCTTGAAATGCTCATGGAAATAGAAAAGTTTTGCGTTGACAATGATCTTGGAACAGCCTTTTTTTTTCTAGTAGGTGAGAGCTGCACAAAGAAAGTCTGCAAAAGGAGAAAGAGGTCAAGAATATGCAGATGCTTGTTGAATGTGGATGTTGATGAAGATTTGTTCTTGACTATTCACGGTGATGCTCAAACTTGCAAAATAAGAAGAAAAAGATATGAAGAATCTGCACTCTACTTTATATCGAAGATGTTTGTGGAACCTTGATGTTGTGCGAAGACCTTGACTATTCATGGTTGAATCCATGTTCGTCTTGATTGTTCGAGGATGCCGCTCATCGTTGAATATTGCTCGTGGGTATACAAAAGAGAAGAAGAAATGGATGTTAATCAAAGACTCCATCCATAACTATATTATTTATAATGACACATAATATCTCTACGATATTATGAAAATACAAAAATACAATATCACCTCCTCAATGTGCTTGCATTGCCACTAGATTTTGTCTTAAGAAAGTATTGATTGATAATGGCATCTCACGAGGCAGTTGCATCCAGTAAATTTTGTATGCGAAAAAGAGATGGAGAAAATATGCAAGTAGAGTCGACCTGCACATAAAAA
Organism: Picea glauca; assembly: GCA_000966675.3. Taxonomy (NCBI): domain Eukaryota; kingdom Viridiplantae; phylum Streptophyta; class Pinopsida; order Pinales; family Pinaceae; genus Picea; species Picea glauca. Next base: position 327,200 of record JZKD02S2128293.1, read on the forward strand.
TTTATGAGATGGTAAAAAGTAAACTTACCCGTCGAGAGCTCTGTATGGTGAATGGCGAAGAAAGAAACAAAGAGGGAACAAGATGCTATGCAGGCTTCTAATGCGCAAGAAAAGAAGTATCTGACTAAGTTGTTGGTCGTTTGATGCATTCGACTAAGTTGTCAGCAATTCTTGTTGGAAGTCAATGTGGAGAAATTCAATATCATGGTTGACAAGAAGAATGCGACGAAGAGATGAGGATCCTGAATTTTCCAGAAATGCTTACCTATGGTCAGAGATTATATGATTCCACCTCAGAAGTTTCACTAAAATTGACGGAGACAATGGAGAGCACTAGACTGCATATGACAAAATCAAATAGCCGGATGATTGTTTCCATATCTCCATAAAGCATTGGAAGAAGTCGAGTCGATCGATGGTCATGAACGACTAGTGAGTTCATTTGTGTCGACTGTTATCGCACAATTTGTACTTTGATAGAAAAGAAGGTAAAAGGAAAGAAAATTGGCATAACGAGAGACTATCCTATCACTGTCACCTCAATAGGATGTCTCTTTCTATTTAGGGTGGTAGGCCCAGAGGAGACGTCCCCAGTGACCTGGGGTTTTGAGAAGGCAAAGTGAAAGTACCTAGGTAAAGGTCCCCTCTCACAAGTCACCACCGATCAAAAAGTCCGGTTTAAATAACCAATGAAGAGATAATATGCAAGAAGTGTACCTGCCCGGAACAAAGCAACAAGAAAACTATATATTTGCAAGAGCACTTGTAGGTAGCAACTTCATAAAACCATTGACTTTCTCAAATAAAGCAATCTGTTGAATATGGTGAAGTAAACAGAAATCTTATAACAGCAATATTTATAGAGCAATACTTCACATGAAATGTCTTGAAACTAGCTTCAAAATGACTAAAAACCATTAAACATTGAAGTCATAACATTAGCATTTGACATAAGCACACAAGACAAATATAATTCAGCCTTTACAATTGCTTTTATGAGCTTTTAATGCTGCATCTAATGGTTGTAGCTTACTTTAGTAACTGCAGCAATGTTGTTAGTAGGTCAAGCTATTCTAGGGTTAGAAAGTGTTAGTAGGTTGTTCAAAGAGTAGGTTTTGAAAGTTGTGTTGATCAATTACTCAAGGGAGGACTTAGACTAGTGCTTTCTTAGGGAAAATGGAATCAATAAAGTGGCAGCAAATGTTGAAGGACAAGGATGATAATAGGAGAGCCAAAGACAAGAGGGGTTTGTTGCCGTCCTAATACACACTTGGGGTAACGTGGAAGAAACCTTCAATCCACTTAGTGTGTCCTTGGGGGCAAGTCTCGAGTCAAGGTGTTGTCACCTGATCCTCAACTCCTCCGTCTAGGCCAACTCCTAGCGAAGCCAAGGGGGGTAGTCCCTATAAAAGAAAAACTAAGGCTTTTTCTAAACTAAGACAGAAAAATACTTTAGCCTAGGAGTTTATTGCTGAAAATAAAAGTTAGATCACACTACTTAGCATGTATCATCATAAAGAACATTTGCTCATAAAACATTTATACATAAAAAAGGATACAACCACTGCAACAATCAAAAGCATCAATGAGATTAGATAGCATGCATAAATAAAACTGCTCACATAAGATAGATTGAAAATATATTTTAACCAGTGCCTTAAAGGGAGTCGTGGGCAGTGTAGATCGAGGATTTTATTAAGGTTAATTTTGTAATTAATTAGTGAAAGTGTTTGGCCCCCTTATGTATTATTCACCAATCTAAAACTTGTCGACTGGGGTCGCAGATCCAACAAGGCAAGTTGCCAGGTGATTTAACACACTCCACCCAGGGTAGTGGTTTTAGACGAATAGTAGCACTCGAAGATTGCCCTAATTATACTAGCAAGGTTCAATTACTTTGATGAAAATAAAAGATGGATCATACACCCTGCTTTGAAATATTGAGGCACTTGTGCAAAGACTTTGAAAGAAAAGAAACAGATGAATTGCAACACATAAATTTATATACCCTGCTTTGTATTTGAGAGAGAGATCAACAAGATATTGCTTGACAATGTTGTTGCAAAACTGAATGAAGAAGGAAAACTACTTGAAACTGAAAATTGCATGAAAATCTAAGCATTAATTTAGCATGCATGAAATTAAAGTGTTGTAGTTTGTTTGATATTGCTTGACTTGTGTAATTGATTATTATATTTAAGCATGCACAACTTTACGAGAAAAAGACAAACCACAACACCAATCCCCCTGAGGGGATGAAGAAACTAGGCACAAAGGCCCGCTTTTATTATTTGTTACAACGAAGAACTTAGTGTTCTCTTTGATCTTTTAGCTCTTTTGGAAGAAGAGGGATCCTTATTGATGGATCTTTAAGAGGAGTACAAGAAGAAAAAATAGAAAAGAGACACTTCGTTTTGGCGAAGTTACAACCCCCCAGGGTCCTTGAAAGTCTTGATTTTCGCCCAGCACGGGCAAAATCTCCTCTTGGATATGTACTTGCTGCAACAAAACAATAAACAGACGAAGTTAGAAATGATAGAAAGAAGCTTTAAACAAATAAAAATTTTATCAAAAAATTTAGAAATTTTTCTAAGGCAAAAAACTGATATTTTTGGGGGTTTTAAGGGTTTGAACAATCCTAAACTAGGTTCTCTTTAAAGATTTTTGTTTATTGTTTTAGGACTGCAAACATACAGTCTCTAAACAGCTTATCAACAAATTAAACTAAGCAAAAAAAACTTGATCTAAAACTTAGATGAAAAAGACCAAGTAAAATGATTCAAACTTTGTCTAGATCTACCTTTAACAAAGATAAATTTTAGCCTAGATCTAGCAAATCACACATGCAAAGCTTAGATGTTTGAAAATGAAATGTTGACTTATTCTAACTTGTATGCAATAGAAGGAAAGAGTAAGGAAGAGAGATTTTTTCAATTTATGGAGCTTTCGTCTGAGTCTAGAACTTTGGGCTATGGGGTTTTCTTAGTAATGGACAAGAGGGCACTTGATCTCATAAACTTTGGACGATGACAATGGAAGCCACCATTTGTCAATCCTCCTTCTTGAAGAACCTGTAATTAAACGCTTCAATCATGCACACAGTTGTTAAAGGTCTTCCCTACACACATAGCTCACAAAGCATGTTAGATTTAACCTAAAATAAAACATGCATTTAGGAGTCTATGAAGTAAATAAAGGCAATAAGAGAAATCAACCTAGATTATTCTTACCTAATTATTTGACAGCATACCTATTAGGCTTTAACAATTGAGCATAAGATCAAAACATTAATCAATACATGTTACCTCATAAACTATTTGCATTTAGATAAAGGCAACCACACATGAATCCACACCAAGATTGCTCCAAAGACTTTTTATTCCAATGCTTGCAGAATATTACAATAGCTTCTTCACCCAAGACTGAACTAACTAAATGAGGAGATCGTCTTAAATAGGAATGGAGGTGATAATCCCTAGGTAGTGCATGTGCTAGGGTTAGGGTTTAGGAGTAGGGGATGTGTGGGTGATGAGGGAGTTACGTGGGAGTGGCGCACTTAGATGAGGAGGAGATGCATGGGAGTGAAGGGCGAGTGGAGGTAAGTGGAAAGGGAGTGATGTTGAGTGAACTAGGAGAGAGTAGGAGTGATGGCGAGTGAACTAGGAGAGAGTATGAATGATGAGTGAGTTAAGTGGTGCGTAGGCCACATTGGAGATGCGCTAGGGTTTAGGTAATGCGCCACTTAGGATGGGAGTTGAGTTCCTTAGTTGGAGACTCCTCCCAACTCCATGTCGTCTAATTAGGTCGATCTCCTCACTGGTTAACTCACCTTAAGCCTTTAGTCAACTAGGGAGACACAAAAAACATGCCTAATACATGTTCCCTAGTTCTCCTAAAATTTAGAAGATTTAATTAATTACCCCTTTTTCTGTATTTTTCGACTAATATTGACTTTTTTTAGTGATAATAATCACTTCTTAGTCTCGAAAGATGGGAAATAGAGGTTTACATCATACTAAACGTCTATAAACATGGCATCTGACAATATTTGATGCCATATTTTTTACATTTATTAACTCAGAATTAATAAATTCCATTTTTGTAGGAATTTAATTAATTCACTGAAAACTTAAAAAAAACCTATCAGACTTAGCCGCAATTTCCAAATGACTCAGACACTATGTTCTAGTATGAGCTTATATACACTAGACATTGGATTTTCCATGCCAAGACCTACTTGTCAACACATACTCTGGCTTTGGAGCAAGTCTTTTTCTAAGTGAAAAAACTTAGAAATTATTTAATCGCTCACTAAAGCAAGCAGAAAAAATAATTAACAAGTAGAAAAAAACACTCTGAAGTATGTGCCCACTCCTAGATCAAGGGTGGCCAATAGCCTTTCACAATATCTCATAGTTATGACATTTATTACAATGGTGGAAATGTGGGAAAAAGGGGCCCTTTTAAGGCCTGCTGAATCACTAAAATCTACATATATGTGCATTGCTTGCTCATTCTCTGGCGGCTCTCCAGAAATCCAGCTTGTGCAAACTGGTGGATAACAGGGTTGATAATTGAAGTGTTGGTAAGCCAAGGCTTCAACCACCAAACCCTAGGGGACAATGACTACTAAGGTGTAGGTAACCCTAGGCCTTAGTAGATTTTTCTAACTCTTTAACTCAAAGATGAAGTAAACGACGGCTAAGATGAAGCAATAAGTGCTAGGGTGTTGCAATAGCAAGGCCCTTAGCAATGACTTCAAGAAAAACGGTTTCTTGGCAAAATCTAGTAGGTGAATAGTTATTGAGATAAGGACAATAACATGTGCTTAATCTCCTAGGGTTTTAAGCTAACAATTTCATGATCTTAGTAAAATGCAAAGTAAAGATACTATAACCATTCAAAGGAAAGAAGAATTGCAGAATTTTACTTACACTCAGCAAGAATAATCTAGCATATGCCCTAGTTGAAGACTTTCCACCAAGAAAATGCCCAAAAACACCAAGATTAGCCTTCTTCCAACAAGTGCCCACTAAATTTCAGTCATAAAAGTTAAAACCCTAAGTAGGGCACAAATTTCAGACCTCACAATTGTGAGTGAAAGATGATGAAAAATAAGAGGTAATTTCCCCTTATTTATACAATATTAATGACCAGAATTAGGTCAAAAAGGTCGACATGGCCAGTTACAAATAATATCCAGTTTTTACATTAAAAGTCATAATTAAACCCTAAAACATGTTGCTAACATGACGTCATGCCCTTTTAGGGTGACGTTAGGCCCTTTTTGGGCAACATTGGCCTCCTGGAGCAAAACGTTAGGCCTCCTTGGGCCTCGGGAACCTGCCACATGTGCCACTTGGCATACAACTGCCTCCAAAACATCCCAAAAAATTGGATGACGTCATGGGTGACCTGGGTGACGTCAAGGGCCTTCCAAGGCCTAATCATGGTGGAAAGGACACAACCCCCGTGGGTCCTAGAGAGGAAAACGTACCCTCTTGACTTTATCAAACCAGGGAGGGCACAATCCAGTTTAGGGGTTGGCTATTTGGAGGAGCAGCATTGCTCGGATCAACTTGAGATTGATTCCAGAGGTTTCTAGCAGCCCGATCTACATTATGAACGAGTTTTGGAGGATTTGGAGGTTAGGAGAGGGTAGGCCGAAACTTGAGGGTTTGGCAACATCCAGAGTAGGGCACAACTCATCCAGTTGGGGAGGTTTGACAGTACATTGATCAGGTTCTTCTATCTTCAGTTAGATCTACTTGTTGGTGGCCGTGGAGGCTTGGATCTCTTCTCTTACAGCCTTTGGGAGGCATTCATCTTGTATTATTCTTCTTATTGTTTCGGCTAGCAGCCCATTTTGCTATTATTGGGGCTTTCTCCCAAATCTGCAGTTCTCTTGTATACGGGGACTTCTTACTATCTAAATAAAGGTCAGATCCGATGTTGTGATTCTCTACTGGTGTTCTTATATCTCTTGTGTCGTTTATGATTGTATGCTTCATATCTATTGGTCTATCAACATTGAATAATCCATGCACATCTTATGGATACACCTGCAAACACATGAACAAACATAACAACAACAAACAGTTAGTGTTCTGAGCAAAAACTTTGGCTCATGAATATTACAGTGGTATCAGAGCTTTGATCCTCCCAAACAGTGGCGTTAGTGCATGCAGGGGTTCAGTGGCATTTACAAGGGCAGACGCAAGAAATAGACAGGTGAAGCAGAGTCCAAAATGGAAAGATCAGGTGAGGACAGTGAGCCACAGATTCTAGCAAGATTCGCTAAGGAGTTGCAACACTCCATAAACGTGTCACAGAGCACCATGGTACATCATCTACAGGAGAACCAGGAAAGAGTACGTAGGGGACAGGTAGAGATGACAAAAGCTCTGAGAAAGGTAAGTGAAAGTCAGGAGAGGGTATCACAACTCCTGATGCAGATCACTCATGGAGGAAAGGGTCCAAAAATTTATGCCAACAGAGAAGCTAGTGGATCTCATGGAGGGACTAGACAGCGGCAGGAGCACAGCCCCAATTATCACACTGAGGGACAGAGTTATGGAGGAGGTGCACCACTAGGACAAAGATAGGGCAGGTCCACTCCTAGACCCTCTCTACCTACATTCTTGAATAATCAACCACAACATAGCTATGAGGATGAGATTGAGGATAATTTTGAGCAGTATGCTAGGGAGTATCATGCCCTAAGTACAGGGTTTCAGAGACAGGTCACATTAGATCAGTATTGCGGGATCAAATTTCGGGGCAAACCGAAATAGTATCAGAGGCCCAACTATGAACTGGAGCGTAGGGCAGGCAAAATAGAGATCCCTTATTTTGATGGATCTGCTCAGGTGACAGCACAAGCATGGGTGCAGAAGTTGGATACCTACTTACAGCTTAACCCCATGAGTGAGATGGATGCCATCAAATTTGCCACCATGTACTTAGATGGCAAGGCTCATGATTGGTGGTATCATGGGTTAACCACATTGGGACACAATCAGATTACATCTTACATAGAGTTCACCTAGAGGATCATTGACAGATTTGACCAGGGGGATCTGGAGCTACCTTTCAGGGAGCTCACATAGCTCAGACAGACGGGATCACCGGAGGCTTACATAGAGGAGTTCTAGAGGCTAGATGTGATGGTACAGGATGTGTCTCAAGCGAGACTCATGATGCTTTTCACAGAAGGGTTGATGGAACCCTTGAGGGGTTGGGTCAAGGCCTTTAAGCCTACCAACTTGCACGATGCCATCTAGAAGACCAGAGACTTCGGTTCGGCAGCTAAGACGAGATTCACCCCTAGACCTCCCAATCAAGGGGGTAGAGAGAAAAGAACTCATGTTAACCAAGGGGGTAGAGAGAAAAGACCTCTTGTTAACCAAGGGGGAAGAGACCCAAGGGGGTTTGACCCAGGAAGGGGCAGGATGGATGAGCCTACTAGGAGGGAGCTGAGGAGGAAGCAATTGTGTTTAACCTGCAAGGAACCATGGGACCCAACACATAAGTGCATGGGTAAGGGCAAAGCCCACTATATTGAGGTGATCTCAGATGACGAGGATGAGGATTTGGGCCACAAACAAAACATGGAGGCCGAAACTCCAGGACAAACAAAAGAAGAGGATGCTAGTCACGACCCTACAGCAGATGAGAAGGTAACCATTGCATCCATCAGCGGGGTACCAAAATTCAACACCTTCAGGATGAGAGGGGTGCTACAGGGGCAAAAGGTTCCAGTCCTCATTGATGTGTTGATTTTTCAATGTGTTAGGTTAAGCATGAAGTTTATTCCATTTTATCATTTAACCATAACCATAAATGTTGCAGCAACCAAAATCACAAGAAGAAGCACCATGCACAAGAACATAAAATGTATCCTAGGAAACCCTTCTAAACAAGGGAAGAAAACCCAGCCAAATCCTCTGCTATATTCTTCAAGAGAAAGACCTTCACCACCAAGAAAGACCATAGCACACAAGAGGGTGCTTCAAACCCTAGAACTCTAGTGCCCAAGAGAGGTGCGCACCTTTTGCCAAAGAAGTGTACTTGCTGGAATTTCCAAACTCACAAGAAAGATCTGATTCCACAATGGGGAATCCTCCCTTACTTATATTAGACTTGTCCTATCAACTGAAGTGTTTATTGGCTCAACAAGGCCGACCTCTCTAAGTCACTTTATAATTATTATTATTATTATTATTATTATCCAGATTAATTATCTTTTACATTTATTATTCATCACATTAAGGTAGGGTCGACCTGTACCCTCTACATAGCAATTAGGGTTACAGGCAGGTCTGACTCTTGAACAATATATAGCAAAGGATCTAATACACCCACTAGTGCCCATCCACTAGGGGCACATCCATAGGGATGTCATATCTCTGGTTCATTGCATTACACAGAAGAACCAGATCTTCACACGTTCACCTGTGCTCGTCCATAGGCGCGTCCACTCTACAGATCTTCTTTCTCACTGCCACACACAGGAGAATCATCTGGAATCTTCTTGTCAACTTTGTTGCCCAAAGAAGGCTAATACATCATCTTCATTTATATTCACATGACGATGCACCCATCACTTTGGGATTTCACACGTTCACCTTGTGCTCAGCCACAGGCATGTCTAACTCAACAGATCATCTTTCCCACTGGATAATCATCTGGAGTTCTTCTCAACTCTCTGAATGGAGGAGGTCATCTCTACGTTCCTAGCTTTGTCTCAGGCAAGAACCACGTACCCTTCTTAGGGGCTTTCTCTCAAGTTTGTAAGCTGAGAGAAAGACTCACATAGCTACAATGATCCACACCTCACAGGTTTGTAAGTTGGAGAATGTCTTACATAGCTGCAATCATCAACATGATGGAGGTGCCCCACACAACTTCATTGACTCAGCATTACTGCAAAGAAGGCACATACCGACAGTAGAATTTGAAGGATTTCGTGTGGAGGTAGTAGGTGAACGTGCCATGCCTTGTGATAGGTACATCCCAGGGATGAAACTCACCTTGGGAAAACATGAGTTGGCACAAGATTTCTATGTTATGGATCTTCCAGACACCAACATCATCCTAGGAGTATAGTGGCTTAGTACATTGGGGCCAATCACCACAAACTACAAAACCATGGAAATGTCTTTCATAGAAGAAACAGGGAAGAAGGTGGTTCTCAGGGGTATGACGGCCAACACACCAAGGGTGGTGACAGCAAAGCGCATGGAGGCCATCTTCCAGAGAGAAGACATCGCTTATGCAGCAGAATGCAGAATTTCAGTCAGAGTGGACAAAAAGGGGGAACACACTACGCACCAGAGATCAAGAAGATCATGGATAGGCACAGTAAGGTCTTTGAGCCTATACCACCAAGAGCACCACCAGATAGGGGGTTTGAGCACATCATAGAGTTAGAGGAGGGTGCGAAACCTGTCATCACCACTCCTTACAGGCACCCCAAGAATTACAAGGATGAAATTGAAAAGGCAATCAAGGAATTGTCGGATATGAGTCACATCAAACCAAGTTCCAGTCCCTTTGCATCTTTAGTAGTGCTAGTGAAAAAGAAAGATGGAACAATACGAATGTGCATTGACTACAAGGCCCTAAACAAGAAGACCATCAAAAACAGATATCCCATCCCACGGATTGATGAGCTATTGGATGAGCTCCATGGGGCAGTTTATTTCACTAAGATTGACTTGCGCTCCAGTTATCATCAGATTAAAATGAGGGAGAAAGACATTTCCAAGACTACTTTCCAGTGTCACTATGGACATTATGAGTTTCTAGTCATGCCTTTTGGGTTGACTAATGCACCAACCACTTTCCAATCGTGAATGAATCATTTGTTCAACAAGCAGCTAAGGAAGTTCTTAGTAGTCTTCTTTAATGATTTACTGATCTATAGCAAGACTTGGGACGAGCACCTTCAGCATGTGGAACAGATTTTGACTATCATGGAGGAGCAATCCTTATATGCAAAGGAGTCTAAATGTGAAATTTGGGATGACAGAGGTCCTTTACTTAGGACAAATTATCGGAGTAAACGGGGTACAGGTACAATAGGAAAAGATACAAGCCATCATCAACTGGCCCACACCAAAGACACTCACTGAGTTGAAGGGGTTTTGGGGCATCTGTTGCTATTACAGGAGGTTTGTTAAAGGCTTTTCTCAACTTTTTGCACCTTTGACCGATTTGACCAAGAAAGGGGCCTTCAAATGGAACCCAGAAGCACAGGCCACCTTTGAAAAAATGAAGAAAGTAATGAGTACATGCCCGATATTGGCACTCCCAGATTTCACACAACCCTTCACAGTAGTGTGTGATGCATCAGGGGTAGGCATTGGAGTCGTACTTATGCAAAACAGGCACCCAATTGTCTGTGAAAGTAGAAAGTTGAGAGGTCCTGAGCTCCTCTACACCATCTATGACAAATAAATGCTAGCCATCATGCATGCATTGGCTAAGTTCAGGCAGTATTTAGTTGGAGCAAAATTTGTTGTGAGGACAGATCACAACAGCCTCAAGTACTTCCTGGACCAGAAGGACTTGATGAAAGGCAACAGAAGTGGGTGAGCAAAATACAGGCCTATGACTTCAACATAGAATTTCTCAAAGGAAAGAATAACGTGGTGGCAGACGCTTTGTCCAGGAGACCATCGGTTTATGCCATGACCGATATTTCAGTAGATTGGAAGGCCCACCTCTTGGTGGAGTATTCGAAGAACAAATTTGCTTGTGAAGTAATGGATGGGCAGGTGATAGATAACAATTTCAGGATTATGGATGACATCATTTACTACAAGGGCCGAATTTTCTTGGTTCCCGAATCAGCCTTCAAGGTCAAGGTGTTACAGGCATGCCATGATTCACCAGTAGCAGGGCACCAAGGGATCATCAAGACATACAGACAGGTATGGGAGAGGTTTGCTTGGAAGGGTCTAAAAGAAGATGCGATGAACCACATCAAGGAGTGCAACACTTGCCAGGCCAACAAAGCTAAACACATTCACCCAGCAGGACTACTACAACCACTTCCCATTCCGGAGTAGAAGTGGGAGAGCATATCCATGGATTTCATCACAGGGTTGCCCAAGGTACAAGGCAAGGACTGCATTTTCATAGTAGTGGACAGGTTGACAAAGTTTGCACACTTTTTTGCCATTACCATAGATTTCAGTGCTGCATAGGTTGCAGACCTATTCTTCAGGGAAGTTTTCAGATTGCATGGGTTGCCCAAAACCATAGTGAGTGACCAAGATAGCAGGTTCATGAGCACTTTTTGGCAAGAGCTCTTCAGACTAGTAGGTACGACCTAGACACCTAGTACCATTATCACCAGCAAACGGATGGTCAGACAGAGATAGTCAACAAATGGGTTGAGGGTTGCCTCAGAAACTATGTGGCAAGACAGCAGAAGGCATGGGTCAAATGGCTTCACTTGGGGGAATACTATTACAACTCCACTCATCATATGTCCATTGGTATGCCTCCATTCAGGGCCTTATACAGTTATGACACTCTCTCCTTTGGAGAGATTGCTTTCGGTGACAGCATGGCTCCCATGGTTCAGGAATGGATTTAGTAGAGTCAGGACATCCTCAGGGAATTAAAGGATCACCTACAGAAGGCACAAAATCAACAGAAGGTATAGGCAGACAAGCATAGAGTTGAGCGCACCTTTGAGATCGGAGACTTGGTTTATTTGAGGATCCAACTGTACCGACAGGCATCAATGAAGAGAAGTGGTGTAGAAAAACTCCAGCCCCATTTCTTTGGTCCATATAGAGTCATCGGGAGGGTAGGGCTTGTAGCTTATGAGTTGGATCTACCCCAGGGCAGCAAAATCCATAATGTCTTTCATGTTTTGTGTTTGAAGAGGGCCATCGACAAGCACATCACTCCTATCGAGGAATTGTCACCCATGGATGAAGAAGGACAGTTGGTACTGATACCAAAGGAGATACTGGAAGTCAGGGAGAGGAAGCTAAGGAAAAGAAGCATCAGAGAATATTTGGTTAAGTGGAAGAATCTACCTGTGGAGGATGCCACGTGGGAGGGAAAGCAGTTGATCCAAGAGACAGGTTCAGAATTGCTTGTGGGCAAGCAATTTCTAGCAGGGGAGACTGTAATGTCCACCACCTCTTGATGAAGAGGGTTGGAGAGACTCAGTGGTCTAGCTTTCCCCACTAGACTATAGTCTCAAGAATATTGGGGACAAAGTCAACCAAGAATCGTAATATTCTAAAGTTAAGTTGACTTTGTGGAAAAAGGGTAACTCAACGAAGAAATAGAAAGGATGAGTTAGGTTAAGAGTTAACCCTAAGGGTAAAACTAACTCAATGGAGGAAAAGATTGGAGCTATAGAAGAAAGGGCAGGGCGCACTCCTTATTCATTCTGGACTATTATCTTATTTGCATTGGAGCTCTTGAGCACAATCAGTTTCGAGGTTTTTGAGTCTAAAACCCTAGAGATCAACTCGGTGGTGAAAAATCCCACCTTCCTTGAACCAAGCTTGGTCCCAGAGGTGAAATAATCCTCCCACACCATTCTACAGTGTTGCAGGTTGGTTCCACAGGCATTTACCAAGTTAGGGCACAACCCAGGGGGGTTTCCAGCTAGGGGGTGCACCATCTTGGAGGTTTTGGTTCGATCTGGAGGAAGCAAGAGGCATTTGGGAAAAGTGACATCTGGGTTCTCTTCAGAGGCTCCCTGGCATCATTCTTGGTCTATTCCAGAGGATTTTATCCTCGCAGTTTATTTCTGTGAGCTTGGCACACATTGAGGAGACAGAGGACGTTCTGCAAAAAGGGATTTTCAGTGTTTGGAGGCTCAAATCTTCATAGATTGGTTTGAGACTTCAGTATCATGGTAGAAGTGGCCCGATCTATGATATGAGGGAGTTTGGTGGCATTTGGAGGTTCCTAGAGGGGAAAACGTACCCTCTTAACTTTATCAAACCAAGGAGGGCGCAATCCAGTTTAGGGGTTGGCTATTTGGAGGAGCAACATTGCTCAGATCAACTTGAGATTGATTCCAGAGGTTTCTAGCAGCCCAATCTACATTCTGAGCGAGTTTTGGAGGATTTGGAGGTCAGGAGAGGGTAGGCCGAAACTTGAGGGTTTGGCAACATCCAAAGCAAGGCGCAACTCATCAAGTTGGGGAGGTTTGACAGTGCATTGATCAGGTTCTTCTATCTTCAATTAGATCTACTTGTTGGTGGCCGTGGAGGCTTGGATCTCTTCTCTTACAGCCTTTGGGAGGCATTCATCTTGTATTGTTCTTCTTATTGTATCGGCTAGCAGCCCATTTTGTTATTATTGGGGCTTTCTCCCAGATTTGCAATTCTCTTGTATACGGGGACTTCTCACTATCTAAATAAAGGTCAGATCTGACATTGTGATTCTCTATTGGTGTTCTTATATCTCTTTTATTGTTTATGATTGTATGCTTCATATCTATTGGTCTATCAACATTGAATAATCCATGCACATCTTACGGATACACCTGCAAACACATGAACAAACATAACAACAGTAAATAGTTAGTGTTCTGAGCAAAGAATTTGGCTCGGGAACATTACAATGGTATCAGAGCTTTGATCCTACCAGCTAGTGGGGTTAGTGAATGCGGAGGTTCAGTGGCATTTACATGCGCAGACGCAGGAAACAAACAAGTGAAGCAGAGGCCGAAATGGAAGGATCAGGTGAGGACAATGAGCCACAGATTCTAGCAGGATTCGCTAAGGAGTTGCAACACTCCATAAACGTGTCACAGAGCACCCTAGTACATCATCTGCAGGAGAACCAGCAAACAATACACAGGGGGCAGGTAGAGATGGCAAAAGCTCCGAGAAAGGTAAGTTAAAGCTAGGAGAGGGTATCACAACTCCTGATGCAAATGACTCATGGAGGAAAGGGTCCAGAAATTTATGCCAACAAAGAAGCTAGTGGATCTCATGGAGGGACTAGACAACAGCAGGAGCACAGCCCCCATTATCACACTGAGGGACAGAGCTATGGAGGAGGTGCACCACTAGGACAGGCATACAGCAAGTCCACTCTTAGACCCTATCTACCTACATTCTTGGATACTCAGCCACAGCATAACTATGAGGACGAGATTGAGGATAATTTTGAGCAGTATGCCAGGGAGTATCATGCCCTAAGTGCAGGGTTTAAGAGAGAGGTCACATTAGATCAGTATTGTGGGATCAAATTTCGAGGCAAACCGAAACAGTATCAGAGGCCCAACTATGATCTGGAGCGTAGGGCAGGCAAAATAGAGATCCCTTATTTTAATAGATCTGCTAAGGTGACAGCACAAGCATGGGCGCAGAAGCTGGATACCTACTTACAGCTTAACCCCATGAGAGAGATGGATGCCATCAAATTTGCCACCATGTACTTAGATGGCAAGGCTCATGATTGGTGGTATCATGGGTTAACCACATTAGGACACAATCAGATTACATCTTACACGGAGTTCACCCAGAGGCTCATTGATAGATTTGACCAGGGGGATCCGGAGCTACCTTTCAGGGAGCTCACACAGCTTAGACAGACAGGATCACCAGAGGCTTACATAGAGGAGTTCCAGAGGCTAGTTGTGATGGTACAGGATGTGTCTCAAGCGAGACTCATGATGCTTTTCACAGAAGGGTTGATGGAACCCTTAAGGGGTTGGGTCATGGCCTTTAATTCTACCAACTTGCATGATGCCATCAAGAAGACCAGAGACTTAGGTTCGGCAGCTAAGATGAGATTCACCCCAAAGGCAAGGCAAGGTTTAAAGGTACAAGCAAAGGGCAAAGGCAAGGCAAGAGGCATGGAAAGAGGTCAAGGCATTAGCAAAGGAAGAAGGGCGCACCAAGGCAAAGGGCACCTAGCTTCAAGGGGCTAGCAAGAACATCTTCAAGGAACTCCAAAGCATCCGATAAGGGTTTCTATTGTACCACGTTCACTTGTATATGTTTTCCTTGTTGTACATTTTGCTTTGAGATCTTCTATATACATCTATCTCCAAATTGGTTTTCCCCAAGGGGGTTTTATCCAAGGTCATGTTGACCAAAAATACCTCTATCTATTTTCATGCATGCTTAGATGTGTAGATTAGCATTTTGAGTTGTAAAGATCCTGAGGAGTGTTATTTGTTTTGAGTATATTGCATATGCTAACATTGGGTTACAAAAACACTTGCAAGGGCACCTCAAAAGAGCACTTAACCAATAAAATTTGTGAGTAGAAAGTACTTGATTGTTTGTTGTCCTAAAACAGCAGCAAAGGACAGTCTTGAAGATAAAACTTAGGGCCCAACAAGAGGTCAAAGACAGCCCTATTGGACAGCCTCATAGTACCTTAGTTTTCTTCACATATGACTAGGTGCATGGAGTCCTTCAGTAGCTTGCAGGAGGGAGGTGTGAATCTTCATGTTGAGATTGGAGATGATGCGCACTATAAGGTGCAAGGCAGAGGCACAATGTCATTTCAAAGGGAGTCGGGTAAACCACTTCGTTTTCTTGACGTTTTGTATGTTCTTGGTCTTACCAATAACCTCGTATCAGTTTCGACCCTAGAGGACAAAGGGTTTGAGGCAATATTGCCAGAGCGCGAAGCGAAGCGGGAGCGTTTTTAGGAAGCGAAGCGTCGGGAGCGTCATTTTCAAAAAATCCTCGGAAGCGAAGCGTCCCTGAAGCGTCTATTATATATATATA
>JZKD02S2128293.1:387882-398373 GCA_000966675.3 Picea glauca
ATGGAAATGGATTTGGAGAAGGAACTCCCAGAGGCTTTGCAAATCAACATATATGGGTGGAGCTATTATCAAGATGCTAGATTATGAACAGAGTCCATTCAAGAGCAATATTTGTCATGTTTATGGACATTTTGCCGAAAGTTGTCCAAAAACCCAAGAGGAGCAGCCTCCTTCAAAGCAAAAGTCAAGAAAAGAACCCAAGTTCAAGATGGTCTCAAGCATGTGCATAAATTATTAGCATAAGCAGCTGCCCCAATCAAAGACACCCCAGGAGGGTTGGCCCACCTCAAGAAATAATCAATTTGAAGTTCTTGGGAATCTAGATGGTTCAATAAATCCAGAAGTCATGGAGAAGCAATCTGAAAAGGAAGAGGAACAAACAATTGAATGCAACTCTGGATCAGCGCACCCTGATAATGGCACAGATCCATCCCTCAAGGATCCTAAAACTAATGCTCTAACAAAAAAAGGAAGCAAAGGATGGAGAGGAGGATGAATAGGATGAAAAGGAATAAAAGGAGGAAGAAGAGAAGGCTAAGGAAATAGAGGAGGAGAAAGGAGAAATAGAGGAAAAAGAACCAAAGCCAGTATCAAAAATTCACTCTAAATCTTCTAAATCCTTTGTTGAAATCCTGAAGAAAGCTCCAAATCCCTCCCCTCCTCTCATGAGGGAAAGGAAATCTAATTCGAAACGGATAACTTATGAGGCAGAAAAGAATATCCTCTTGGGACATCAAGCACTTCTGGAATTTACTATGCTTAAGGGAGGGATTACAACTAGCAATCGATAACTATGTTTTGTTTTTGTATTCTTCTTTGTAATCAATTTGCAAGAATCTATCTGTGTGCTCAAGAATTTGTCAAGAAAAGCCCCTATAGGAAAATTCGCATTCTCTCCTCCCAAATCTTTGAAGGAAGAAGGAAAAATCTGCAAAAACCTACAAGTACCATTTGTATGCTAGTTGATAGCTATGCTACATCTTTTTATAATAAATATTTCCTAGTTTTGGTGAAAAAAAACATTTGGATTTGTTCAAGAAACCTTTGATTAAGGCTCCCTTAAGCAAGAATTTTCTTCATATTTTTCTGATAATTTCTTCTCAAGATCTTGATTCTCTTGTTCCAACTTTTGAACACACTGTTTCTTATCCTTTGACTTCTTGGTTTGTTCAAGTAGTTTTTGACTATGATATTTTAGGATAGAAATTTCATCATCTTTTCCCAGTAATTCATGTTGTTTTTCTTCATATGAGATATGATCGATATATTATTACAATGATGAGTGTTCCATATATAGGGAACATATGGTGACCATCCAGCTCTGATACCATGTTGTTTTTCTTAATATCTCATATGAAGCAAAACAACATAGTATCAGAGTTGGATGGTCACCATATGTTCCCTATATATGGAACACTCATCATTGAAATAATATATCGATCATATCTCATATGAAGAAAAACGACAATTCGTTGTCACATTTCTTCTTGAGATCTTGATTTTCCTGTTGTAATTTCTGATTGAATTGGTTCTCGTCTTTTAATTCCTTGATCTATGTGATCAACTCCTTGTTACAATTTTGCAAGTGAGAATTATTTTCTCTGTTAAGCCCTTAAAGAATTTCTCCTTGTCATTCTCAAATTGTAATTTTTTTGGGCCTGTTATCCCCATTTTTTGGATAACTAAGGAGATTATGTCTCGAGGACCTTAGGTTGCAGATATGGAGTGTCGAGAGACTACATGACTTACACTACCACTCACCACCACAAATGGTCACAGTTTTACAAATGGAATCCACCACACCAGCTAGGTTCTGGAAGGCAGTGGGCCTTGCTCCATGAGGTACAAGTCAGTATTATGGTGAGCATCATTTCAATATTTAAGCCATTTGATTATGTTGTATCTTAGATTGCTCTAGATTTCATGATATGTGCTTGGACATTATGCCTTTTGCCCTACTTCACCTTGGTGGTTGACATTGTGCCCTAGTAAGTGGTTTTCCTTGGGGATGGGTTTGTTACTGGGAACTCCCTTAATGAGCCATGGTACCGTTCTCAACCATACTTACCACTTTCCATCATTGTTCCCCTTCGTTTCCTTATCTCTTGGGATTTTGGGGTGTATTGACCCAAGAAGGGGTTGTCCCTCATTCTATGGGAAGAAGGGGCTAAAGGCCCAGAGGGGTTGGTGTTGGGTAAAAAATAAAAAGCCTTATATAAACCTTCCAGATGCTTCGCCCAGGGATCACCCAAGAAAGCAATGAAATGCTTATTTTTGAATAAAGGAGACCTGCAATATAATAAAGAAATGCTTAAAAGGTTAGTTGAAGGATAAGAGGTCTCATCACGAGCCGACCTATCACATCCATGGATATCTAGTGGTATGACATTGTCATCATCTAGTCACCAAACCAGGGCAATGGCTCTCAGTTGCATGGCTGAGAGAAAGGGGGTCTCATCACAAGCCAGCCTTCACATTTCCATTAGGTCTTTGTGGGTGACAATTGCCATCACCTGGTCACCACGTCAAGGCAGTGACCTTCAATCTCTCCTTATGCTATTATGAAAGAAAATATAAAGAAAGAAAGATAAAAGACAATTTATGGGCTTGAAAAAAGTGCATTGCGGACAAAGGTACCACACACCCTCTACAAAGGCACCCATGAATTAGACACTACGACCCCTTGTATGTCATGAGCCATATGCCCATTGAGTCTTGACCCCATCCACCTCATACACTTTACATGGCTTAGAGAGGGACCTCTTGGAAGCTCTCCTTGACCTAGGGCAAGATCTACCCAATAGGACACCTCGTCAACCCTCCCATATTTAAGCTTGACAAGTCGCATAGTGTCTTTGAACTGTTAATTGTTTGATATAGTGATCTTTGATGCGCATGCTTAGATGGCTTATTTATTGATTGGATTCACTTGTCATGATGTTATGACTTGAGATCCTTGGAGGGCGTGTTCATTTGTCTTTGCACAACCTAGTTAGTGGACAGTTTTGGGAGAACAAGCCTAGCTTGGGTTTCCATGGGGCTACAAGCCCACAGGTTGGATGTGAGGGTCTCGCATGCCAGATGAGAGAGATCAGACTTGAACGGCCTTGATGATGACTTGGACGACCTAGCCCACCCCTTACTTGCCCAACGATTTGCCAAGTAGGGGCAAAACGTTCCACTTTTGAGCTCGACGTCATGATCTTGGGGGCTAGGGCATGGTGGTGAGGTGCCACTCTTTAACACATGGACATTTTGGGGAGAAGGTCTCCACCATGATACAAGTGCCTAGATGCTTGACACATGACCTTTGGAGGCCCATCCATGCTTCTCCAACACCAACGATTTCCTCAAAGTGGCAAAACGTCCCCTAAAGGGGTGACGTCGTCCTAAATTAGGGTTTCCTAAATTAGGGTTTAATTTGTGCAAAAAGTGAAATTTTAAGTGAATTGTTTAATTTTACTTTGTTAATGGGCCAAGATTAGGGTTGTTGACCCCTAATTTTGTGTTTCACTCATTAATTTGTGGACAAACTATGTTAGCTACTTTTAGTATAAATAGAGATCATAATTTCCATTAGGTCTTTGTGGGTGACAATTGCCATCACCTGGTCACCACGCCAGGGCAGTGACCTTCAATCTCTCCTTATGCTATTATGAAAGAAAATATAAAGAAAGAAAGATAAAAGACAATTGATGGGCTTGAAAAAAGTGCATTGCGGACAAAGGTACCACACACCCTCTACAAAGGCACCCATGAATGAGACACTACGACCCCTTGTATGTCATGAGCCATATGCCCATTGAGTCTTGACCCCATCCACCTCATACACTTTACATGGCTTAGAGAGGGACCTCTTGGAAGCTCTCCTTGACCTAGGGCAAGATCTACCCAATAGGACACCTCGTCAACCCTCCCATATTTAAGCTTGACAAGTCGCATAGTGTCTTTGAGCTGTTAATTGTTTGATATAGTGATCTTTGATGCGCATGCTTAGATGGCTTATTTATTGATTGGATTCACTTGTCATGATGTTATGACTTGAGATCCTTGGAGGGCCTGTTCATTTGTCTTTGCACGACCTAGTTGGTGGACAGTTTTGGGAGAACAAGCCTAGCTTGGGCTTCCATGGGGCTACAAGCCCACAGGTTGGATGTGAGGGTCTCGCATGCCAGATGAGAGAGATCAGACTTGAACGGCCTTGATGATGACTTGGACGACCTAGCCCACCCCTTACTTGCCCAACGATTTGCCAAGTAGGGGCAAAACGTTCCACTTTTGAGCTTGACGTCGTGATCTTGGGGGCTAGGGCATGGTGGTGAGGTGCCACTCTTTAACACATGGACATTTTGGGGAGAAGGTCTCCACCATGATATGAGTGCCTAGATGCTTGACACATGACCTTTGGAGGCCCATCCATGCTTCTCCAACACCAACGATTTCCTTAAAGTGGCAAAACGCCCCCTAAAGGGGTGACGTCGTCCTAAATTAGGGTTTAATTTGTGCAAAAAGTGAAATTTTAAGTGAATTGTTTAATTTTACTTTGTTAATGGGCCAAGATTAGGGTTATTGACCCCTAATTTTGTGTTTCACTCATTAATTTGTGGACAAACTATGTTAGCTACTTTTAGTATAAATAGAGATCATAAGATCTCATTTTAAATCATAACAATCCTTCTTGTGAGAGACTTGGTCTGAAATTTTCGGCCCTCTTGGCTATTTCTATCTCTTGTGCACTTGTGTATGGTTATACGTATGAATGGTTGATGGAAGAAGTGATGCAATAGCCTTGGAAGGCTTTTCTATTGCTATTGTGGTGGATTATCTAGCCATTTTTCCTTGAATTGGTATGGTTTTTACTTTCTTGCTATCATTTGTTTCAAGTCAAGGTTATTGTGCTAGAAACTAGGTGGGAAGTATAAGGGCATACACCCCCACCTTAGGCTTTATCACTTTATGCTTCATCTTATTGCTTCAACAAGGGTTTGCTAAGAGAAGTATAAGGGCATACACCCTCTTAGCTTAAACCCTAGCCTAGAGAAACTTGCCTTGGGGAGTAAAAGGGCTTACACCCCCAAGGAGGTAGCTTCTCTAAGCTCCTTTTGACTCGATTAACCCAATAGTAAAGCCACTAGTCATACTTTTTTGCATTGGAGACATAAAATCATTGCCTTGGGAAACACAATTTTTGGTCTTTTGAAAGGTCTCTTGCTTGAAGTTGATTTGTCTCATTGAGAGGAGTCTTCCCCCACTCAGGTGTCCCCTCTCTCCCAACACTCTAATTGTTGTTACAAACTTTAACCTACAGCCAGTAAGGTTGCATAACCCTAGCTACTAACACTCTCATAACTCCTAAACTAACCCTAGACTAGCTCTCTAACTTTGCTCATTTACTCTCCTAACTAGGGCGCATCTTTTGGGCTAGTTCTTGAAAACTTTTCATGGTTGATTTTGTTGTTGCTTGCCACTGAATGCTACAGCCATAAGGCTGCAATTTTTTGCAGAAAACACATGTTTACAACAACCATCTTATCTAGCTTCTTAAGTGTCAATTTTCAGCCTCTATTCATTACTAAGTTTGATGCTTGTTGTCGTCCTTATACACACTTGCAAACGTGGACTAAGACTCAATCCACTTAGTGTGTCCTCGAAGGCACAATGCCTAAGTTCAAGCCCACTGTCACCTCGACTTGAACTTCTTCCGTCGAAGCTTGCTCCTAGAGAAGCCAAGGGGGGTAGACCATAGTTACTATGTGAGCTATTAGGTGAAATCTAGGAGTTAATTTTAATTCATTAAAGGGTCGGAGGAAACTAACCTAAATGAGAGGCAAGCAATGCAAGTGCAAAATTAAAATGCAAAAACAAACCTTTCCCTAAGACAACTAAGACTAGTGCCTAAGGTTGGGAAATGGGGTCAATTAAGTTATTGTTATTGCACAGTTTGTAGTTAAGGTAAAAGATGGATGAAATGAGAGAAAATTGGCGTAACTGAGACTATCCCACCACTGTCACCTCAATGGGATAGCTCTTTCTGTTTAGGGAGGTAAGGCCCAAGGGAGACGTCCCCGGTGACCTAGGGTTTTTAGAAGGCAAAGGCTTAAAAGGCCAAGTGATAATTTCCCCCTCACAAGTCACCACCTGATCAGAAAGTCCTGGCTAATCAGCCAATAAAGATAAGTAATAACCAAAAAGGTGTACCTGCCCGAGACAAAGCAGCAAAGAAACTATGCATATGCAAGATCACTTGCTTGGTTAGTACTTCATATAATCATGGACTTCTGATATAAAGCAATTGATAAACAATATTGATGAAGCAAGTCAACAATGTACAATGGCAATGATTATAATATATCACTTCACAATAAATGCTAATGGCAATCAATGTAACAATATCAATACTAGAAACAACGCCTTAGCCAATCATTCAATTGCTTTTAAAGATATGAACGTTGCAATGTATAAAGATAACTCAAGTAGATAATGGCAGCAATAGGGTTAGTAGATATTAGTCTAAGCTAGGGTTAGAAGGGTTAGTAGTTGTTCAAAGCATTTGGATGTGTGTATGATCAAGGTACTCAAACAATGGAGGTCTTAGATCAATGCTTTATTAAGGCAAATGGAGTCAAAAAGGGCTACAAATGTTGAAGGGTCGTGATGATAGTGATAGGGCTAGAGACAAGAGGGTTTGATGTTGAAGTGTTGCTAAAGCAATGCTTCAACAAGTCAAACCCTAGGGGAGACGGCTCACTAAGGTGTAGATGACCTAGGCCTTAGTGCATCTTCCTCCTTCTCTAGCTCAAAAGACAAATTTAAACGGCTAGCTTCAGCAAGAAATGTTATGGCTGAAGACAAGAAGGTTAAATGTTGAGGTTTTGCTAAAGCAAGGCCTCAACAATGAAACCCTAGGGGAGAAAGGCTCACTAAGGTGTAGAAACCATAGGCCTTAGTGCTTTATCCTCCTTAAGGTCATTGACAAGAATAAAACGGCTAGCTTGAGTGATAGATGCTATGGCTAAGGACAAGAGAATTTGATGATGAAGTGTTGCTAAGGCAAGGCTTCATCAATCAAACCCTCGGGAAAACGGCTCGCTAAGGTGTAGAAACCCTAGGCCTTAGTACGTTTTCTCCTTCCTTGGCTCAAAGACTAGATAAAAAACGGCTAGGCTAGAAGAATAGGATTAGAGTGTTGCTATGGCAAGGCTCTATCTAACTTCAGCAAAAACCAAATGGCTCTTTAACTTAGTAGGGACATGAGACAAGGACCTTAGGATGTGCTTGTCACCTAGGGTTTTAATTCCGCAAATTACAATAACAAAATGCAAGTAAACAATACTATAACCATTCAATCAAGAAGGATTGCAGAAATTCACTTACATTTAACCAAGAGATCATATAGCCATACCCTAGTTGTAAACCTTCCACCAAGATAAATGCCAAAAATCACCAAAAAGAAGTCTCCTTCAACAAGTGCGCCACAATTTCAGCCAATAACCCTAAGAGGGCCGAAAATTTCAGACGTCGCCAAGTGGTGAGTGAAAGATGATGAAAATATGAGTTAAAACCCTCAATATATACCATACCAATGACCTTAATTAAATTTTAGGTCATCAAAAGGCCGACAAGGCCAAAATACACAATAATATTGTTTTACATTAAAATTTCATAATGAAACCCTAATCAAGAAAAAGTAAGACGTCATGCCCCTTCTAGGGTAACGTTAGCCCTTTTTAGGGCAGCATAGGCTTCCTGGAGAAAAACGTTAGCCTTCCTTGGGCCTCTCCAAGTTGCCACACATGCCACACTGCCATAACTGCCTCCCCAAAACATCCACAATGTTGGATGACGTCATGGGCATGTTGGGTGACGTTATAGGCCTTCCAAGGCCAACGTTCCAGTGGAGAGGGCACAACCCCCCCAGGTAAGGCTCTGCCAGGGTGCCTCTGTGGAACGTCCTCCTCTTCTCTGGTGCAAATCCCTTTGTCCTGTCTCTGCCCCCTGCTGGGGTCTCAACATCCATCTGGTGGGCTCTTCAGCGCCATGGAGGTCCGAACTAATCATCTCATCATGTGTACCTGTCCAATGTGGTACATGTCCGTCGGGTATGATCCTGCACATCAACAGATACGCCCTCCATGGGCTCATAAGTCACATGGATCATAGCAATGTCAGTCACATGGATCATCAATATTATTAAACATGTGCATAAAACCCCTTTTACCCAGTCAAGTGCTCAAAGACATTATACAAATCTGCAATGCAAGTTTCGAGGAAGTGACAGGGCATCCTATTGGGCTAGTGTCCACTGGAAAAGGGATGTTTCCAGAAGAGATTAAATCCAAGTCATGTAAATGGGTGAGGTGGATAAGGGATGTCCTAACAAGGGGTGCAGTGAAAGCAGGGAAATGCAAGGCTTACCTGTGGGTGCCTTTGTAGAAGGCGAGTTGCACCCGTCCTGGATGCAAATGTTTCCAAGCCCATTCATGCCTTTTATCCTTTATTCTTTATTGTTTTTTCTTCAAGAAGCTAATCAGGGGACACTGCCCTGGTATGGTGGCCAGTGGTGGCAATGTTACCCACAAGTACTTTCACGGAAATGAGAAGGTTGGCTCGTGATGAGACCCCCTTTCCCTTGGCCATGCAACCAAAAGTCACTACCCTGGCGTGGTAACTAGTTGTTGGTAGTGTCATACCGCTAGGTGCCCATGGACGTAATAGGTTGGCTCGTGATGAGTGTTAAATTTATAGCAGCTGCAAGAGCCATTCTCCGGGAGGATGGCAAAGACTCTAGCTGAGATCTAGGGCCCCCAGTGCACTCCTGGGGTATTTGGTCTGGGACCAAGCAGTCAGTGCCATGGCAAAAGACCCTTCTTAAGGCCCCCAGTATATGACTGGGGTTCTTAGTCTGAGACTAAGCAGCTAAAGCCCCTAGATATGTCTAGGGCCCCTGGAAATGTCCAGGGTACCCATGCCTGAGGCATGGGTTGATCCATGGTCTTGTACCATGGTGGAAAAGACCCTTGTTAGGGCCCCCAGTATATGATTGGGATTCTTGGTCTAGGACCAAGCAGTAAAGACCCCTGAGAGGGCCCCCAATATACGACTAGGGTTCTTGGTCTGTGACCTTCCTTGAAGAAGGACATGACCACATGAAGGATAAGTCCCATATGCAATGATGATAAAATAATAAGGTCACCTTGAAAATGAATGAACTAGTATTGCCACCTTGGAAACCCTCCTTAACCCACTCTTACCCTTGCATGTGTTGGTTTGGGGTTTTGTTGTTTTTGTTTTAGGGTTAAAATAAAGTTAAATTAAAATGTTAATTATAACATGTTTAAATTATTTAATTTAAACATGTTATTTTTAATTATATTTTTTTTAATTTAATTCTTTCTTTTAATTCCTTGCCCTAGCCTAAAACTATAAATATAACCCCTACCCCTCTCATTCACACACATTAATATATTCTTGTTTTTGGAGTGAGTAGATCCTCTCCTTGCTGCGGCCTTCTTCTGCTGGTGTCTCTTTGCTACAGCCTCCTCCTTCTCTTTGTTACAGGTCTCTGTGGTGTGGCTGCAGCTCCCTTTTGAGGGTTGATTGTGGGGTGCAGCCCCCTTCCTATCAGTTGTGGTAAGCCTGTATAGGCAACAGCCCCCTATTTTTGTTGTGGCTGAGTTTATAGGGTTCGGCCCTATCTTGTTTGCTGAGACTATTTGTTGCGGCCCCTTTTGTTAGTGAAGACTCCCTTTGTTGCGGCCTCACCTAATTTCTATTGGGGTTTTGTGTGATGCGGCCCTCCTTTCTGTTGGTGTAAATCTGTTGTGTGAGGCACGGCCCTCATCCTTTTGTTGTTGTGTGGCTGATGGGTGCGGCCCTCATTCTTTTGCTTAGTGTGGCTGAGAGGTGCGGCCTCCTTCCACCTGTTGTTGTCTGAGTAGGCTACGGTCTCTCCTTTCTGTTGTGGGTTGAGCCTATAGGCTGTGGCCTCTCTTGACTGTTGTATGGGGTGCTCCTAGGCTGCGGCCTCTCCTGTGTGGTGTGCCTATAGGCTGTGGTCTTTCTTTGTTGTGGTAAACCTATAGGGTAAGGCTTTCTACCTCATGCTGCAATGAGGGTTTGTCTATTGTTTTCAGTATAGGTTTTATTGTTTGTTTGAGGGTTTGTTCTTGTGAAATCTTTTGGTGTTATCCCTGTTGGTGGCAAGAAAAGTTCTTCATATCTTGGAAAGAGATCCACCTCATATGGTGGATCTAATGAATGAGGTGGATCTAATGAACTGAACCTTGTCTGAGCATAATACAATGGTTCTACATCTTTTGTGGTTGTTGTGACTTCTTCAGAGGTAAGTTTTTAAGACTAGGTAAGCTATCTACTATTCACCTTCAGATCTGAACTTTGTTCTTGACTTCAGTACTTTTGATCTATATAGATTTGTGTATCAGCATTGACAGTTTGTAGATCTGAACTGTATATTGAGTTTACCTCTTGTTT
>JZKD02S2128293.1:419212-439401 GCA_000966675.3 Picea glauca
TATGTGTGATGTATCACTAGACATCTTATATATCTTATATATCAGTTTTCTTTCCATATTCATGTGGTAATCTGTCTATTTGATGCTATTGTTGCTTTAAATGTTTCAAAAAAAAATTTAAAAAATGAATATTTTTGTATTTTTTTAAGTTTGTCGATATATTGCCGATGTTTTGCCGATTTTTACGAAATGATGTTTTCTGGACCCCGGCGATTTTTTCGCCGAAACGATTTTTGTAACACTGGAAAGCATTCCTCCAAGGCTAGCACCTCACTCCTCCATACACCATTCACAAGAGATAGCCATAAACACGTGCACAAGAGACAAATATAGTCAAGTGTGGCAAAAATTTCAGATCCAAGTCCTCTCACAAGAGGAAGAGTTATGTTCAAATGAAATCTTACAATCTCTTATTTATAGAAAATGTCACTCAGGTGACTTGTCCATATATTAGGGGGTAAACCACAAGGCTAGGGGTCAACAACCCTAATCTTGTCCCCTTTAACAAAGTAATATTAAACAATTCATTTAAAATTCACTTTTGCACAAGTAAAACCCTAATTTACATGGACGTCTCCCCTTTAGGAAACGTTTTGCCACTTGGAAGAAGTCGTTGGTGTTGGAGAAACATTGGTAGGCCTCCAAAGGCCACATGTCAAGCATCTAGGCAATCTCCTCATGGTGAAGACCTCATCCTCCTAAAAACGTCCATGTGTCAATGAGTGGCTACATCACCACCAAACCCTAGCCCCCAGGTATGACGTCAAGCTCAAAAGGAAGTCGTTTTACCCCTCCTGGGCAAATCGTTTGGCATGTGAGGGTTCGGCTAGGTCTTCCACATCATCTTCTAGTTCTTCAATTCTTCATCTCTGTGATCCGACATGTGGACCCTTGGCATCCAACCTGTGGACTTGCAGCCCCATGGAAGCCTAAGCTAGGCTTGTTCTCCCAAAATTGTCCACCAACTAGGACCTGCAAAGACAAATGAGCACGCCCTCCAAGGATCTCAAGTCATAACATCATGATAAGTGAATCCAATCAATAAATGAGCCACCTAAGCATGTGCATCAAAGATCACTATATCAAACAATTAATTGCTCAAAGACACTATGCGACTTGTCAAGCTTGAATATGGGAGGGTTGATGAGGTGTCCTATTGGGTAGATCTTTCCCTAGGTCAAGGAGAGTTTCCAAGAGATCCCTCTCTAAGCCATGTAAAGTGGATGAAGCGGTTGGGGTCAAGACTCAATGGGCATAGGGATCATGACATAGAAACGGTCGTAGTGTCTCATTCATGGGTGCCTTTGTAGAGGGTGTGTGGTACCTTTATCCGCAATGCGCTTTTTCCCAGCCCATTAATTGTCATTCTTTTATTCTTTCATAATTTTAAGGAGGTTGAAGGGCACTGCCCTGGCGTGGTGACCAGCTAATGGCAATGTCACCCACAAACACCTAGTGGAAATGCGAAGGTTGGCTCGTGATGAGACCCCCTTTCTCTCAGCCATGCAACTGAGAGACATTACCCCGGTTTGGTGACTAGATGATGGCAATGTCAAAACACTAGATATTCATGGACATGATAGGTCGGCTCATGATGAGACCTCTTATCCTTCACCTAACCTTTTAAGCATTCTTTATTATATTGTGGGTCCCCTTTACTCAAAGATAAGCATTTCACTGCTTTCTTGGGTGATCCCTGGGCGAAGCATCTGGAAGGTTCATACAAGGCTTTTATCCTTTACCCAATATCAATCCCTCTGGGCCTTCAGCCCCTTCTTCCCATAGAATGAGGGACAACCCCTTCTTGGGTCAATACACCCTAGAATCCCAAGAGATAAGGAAATGGAGGGGAATAATGATGGAAAGTGGTAAGTATGGTCAGGAACGGTACGATGGCTCTTTAAGGGAGTTCCTAGTAGCAAACCCATCACGAAGGAAAACCACTTAATACGGCACAATGTCAACCACCAAGGTGAAGCAAGGCAAAAGGCATAATGTCCAAGCATATATCATGAAATCTAGAGCAATCCAAGATACAACATACTCAATTGCCTTAAATATTGAAATGATGCTCACCATAATACTAACTTGTACCTCATAGAGCAAGGCCCACTGCCTTCCGAAAGCCAGCTGATGTGGTGGATGCCATCTGGAAATCTGTGACCATCTGTGGTGGTGACAGTGGTTTCCATCTGTGCAAAAGGGTATTGTTGGTCATGTAGTCTCTCGGCACTCCATATCTACAACATGAGGACCTTGAGACATAATCTCCTTAGTTATCCATAAAATGGGGATAACATCTGGCTCCTACTTGGGGACATGCGCTCCCCGTAGAGTGCATGAGAACCACAGCATCTCCTGGTAGACCTGTGCCTGCAAGGAAACATCAAACTGTCAAGTGCAGGATGGCCTTCTCATCCTTGTTCTCATATGATCATAATCAAAACCAACTAAGCTAGAAAAAGAAAATTTTGACATTTTTTCAAAAAATTCGAAGCTAAGCATGAAATCAATATGCAAGTAGAGAAAAATGAAAATGAAATGCATCTAAACTATTATGAGCAATCAAGATGCAAAATGCAGGGGAAAGCAAGATGACTTACCTACTTACCTGGGGCATGGACCTTGAATAAGTCATGTGACCTAAATGTATGGTTGGGGAAGAGATCCATCCACCAATAATGGCATCTTTCTCCATCTAATGGTAGATAATACCTCTCTTTATCAAACTTCTTCTTGGCGATGTAAGGGCCAAGCCATGATTTGTTATCTCGTTGGTCATACCTAGGCTTGCCTTTTCTCTTGTCCCACATGAGCACAAGACTTCCTTCAACAAAATCAATGCAAGGTGTATAATCAAAACGTGGAGGCTCCGCGTGGACTGTCTCTTCGACCTTTTCTTCATGTTTCTTATCTTCTTTCTTCAAAATTTGGATAGACCATGGCTCCTTCCCATGGTATTTGGCAAGTTTCTCTTTGTCTTTGTCTGTCCATGGGAGAAGTACATCTATGAAGACTTCCTACATGAAGGGTAGCTCGAATGGATCATACTCAATAGACTGTGTAGGCACATCATAATCACATTCACTGACATAATCAGGGCCATCAAGATCCATCACATGTCTATCATCCTTTTCCCGATTGTATAATATCTAGAAGGTACCATCTCCCATGGGAATGTGTGCATGGGTAAGGTCCATGCTAAGAAAACCCCCAAGAGCAGCAAACCAGCTCCTAGATAAGAGCATTCCCCAAGCATCTGGAACGTCAATTACCACTATGTCCATGAGCATACTGATAAGTGGGAAATCAATCAGAAAAACCTCAACGTCCTCACACACCCCGAGAACCTTGACCCTTTTAGAATCAATACTGCATACATTGCCATAAGGTCGGGCTGTCTTCAAACCAAGTTTTTTCATCACCTTCAATGATATGACATTTGTTGAGGCCCCAGAATCAAGCATGCAATTCTTCAAGCGGAGGCCATTCATACCTAATGAAATGTAGAAGGGACGATACTTGTCCCTTGGTCGATCGAGATACATACTTGTCCCTTGGTCGATCGAGATACATAGTGTTCAAAATGATGGGAGGATCTTCCTTTTCGGCTAGAATGTGTGCATGGGCAAGGTCCATGCTAAGAAAACCCCCAAGAGCAGCAAACCAGCTCCTAGATAAGAGCATTCCCCAAGCATCTGGAACGTCAATTACCACTATGTCCATGAGGATATTGATATGTGGGAAATCAATCAGAAAAACCTCAACATCCTCACACACCCCGAGAACCTTGACCCTTTTAGAATCAATACCGCATACATTGCCATAAGGTCAGGTTGTCTTCAAACCAAGTTTTTTCATCGCCTTCAATGATATGACATTTGTTGAGGCCCCATAATCAAGCATGCAATTCTTCAAGCGAAAGCCATTCATGCCTAATGAAATGTAGAAGGGACGATACTTGTCCCTTGGTCGATCGAGATACATAGTGTTCAAAATGATGGGAGGATCTTCCTTTTCGATTGGCACCTGCAAGAACGGAGGTGGAGGTGGTGGAGCCACCTTCTCTGCCGATGAAAGGGGAGTGTCAGGCTGAGGTGGATGGGCTGAAAATTCATTCCTTCTAGTGTAGTTTAAATATTGCCTCCTTATCAGTTCCTTCTTCTGATCATCTGTCAAACTATTCAAGGCCCGGATTATCCCTTCTCTTTCTCCTTGTCTTTTGGCTTCATTGATCTGCTCTTGGGTAACTTGTTCCTTTTAGAAATTGCAAATCATATCAATATCATCAGGAGAATCTTCATCTTGTCGAGGGCATTCATTTTCTCTGTGGGGTTGTTGGCACAGGAGGCACCAAGCCTCTATGTTCACTGTCCCGACTGGTTTTAAAGTATTTGGGGCCTTCGCCTCTTGCTGAGGCCTTGGTTTCCAACCTGTGGTATCTCTTTGTTGTCTGGTAAATTGAGGTCTGGAGGCAGATTGATTTCTTTCCACTGTAATCATGCAGTTCATAAGTTGATTCTGCACCTGGACAAACTGAGTATTCATTTGGTCTATCTTCTGAGTCAGAAGAGCAATCGAATCAAGAACATTGTTGTTGGAAACCTTCGTTCTTGCTTCTGCTTTGGTACGAAGGTACTGAAAAGGTTCCATCTTTGAATCAAGGAGGTTCTCTTTGACGTCAATACTGAACTGTTTAGCTTCTGCCAATGATGTGGGCTTTTTGTCTTTGAGAATGAATCGAAACTGCCCTTCAAAAGCATTGACATAAAGGAAACAAATTGATGATGTCATAGGACAGTAATCTGTTGGAATTTGGTTGTATAACTTGTCAAATATGGTAATGAATTCCTTTATTGTTTCATACTCCCTTTCCTTTATCTGATTAAACAGAGCCCCAAGTGTCCCACCATCTGCCTTTATCGACCATCTGTCTTTGAATAATTTGGCAAAAGCTTCGTAGGATGTGATATGATTGTCAGGGAGTGCTCTGAACCAATCAAGGGCTTCTTCAGTCAATGATGAGGCAAATAACCTCATAGCCACATCTTCATGATCAATACCTGCATTGTCCATGTCTCAACCCATGACATAAATGTGGTCTTCAGCAGTTGTCACATCGTTTCCTRGGAACTTTGGCAACCACTTGTTGACTTYTGTTGGCATTTTGTTAGGGTAACCTTGGATATTGGCCATGTTAAGGGGTTTGTAGAGGTCCCTTGCCCAAGGGCGAGCCATTGGAACAAGAGGAGGGGTATTATGGAAAAGGGTTTTAACAAGGGGAGACTTGAGAAGAGGCCTTCTTTGGTAAACCTTAAAAGACTTGAACCTCCCAAGGGGGAAAAGGTTTGGGGAAAGAAGGATTCTGGGAAGGTGGAGTCGTCAGATGAGCTTCAAGATGAGCGCATCAAGGAAAGAGGAAAGAGAAAGTCCCTTAGGTGGAGTCGTCAGGCAAGTTAAGGGAAAGGCTTTGGGATAGCTTACCAAACTGTCGTTAAGGTAGCAAGAAGATACAAAATCTTCCCTGACAACGGTGCCAAAATGTTATAGCACAAGTTGTAGGTTGGCAAAGCCCGACCCAACCACAAAAGCAAGTGCTATAACTTGGAAATCCGACACTCAATGTCACCTCGATGTAGGTCCCGCACTTCAAGGGTGACTAGTTCACTCTAGGGAGGTGATCTCGGTGACCCTAGGGGGAATGAGATGGGGATGGATAGAGATGTAAGTAGAACCCCTACAGGTCAAATCTAAATGGAGTGAGATGTGGAAAGAGATGTCTTATAAGTCAAGTGATTGTTGCCCCAAAGGTATAGTACTTCTCCAGGTGATTGTACCTGCCCGAGACACAAGAAAATCCAACTTGCAATGATATATGTTAGTATGGATCAGCAAGTTAAGCTTGTTGTCCCTAATTTGCAGCAGTAGATGACAGTTTATATCAGCAAATAAAGCATTCTAAATCAGCATGTAAAGCATAAGATCATTCATCAATATTATCAATCAGTTCGCCAATTGATTCTAAATGAAATATGGCACTTTGAGGCTGAATAAAGCAAGTTGTATGGCATGTATATTTCTGCAGAAAACTGCAGCCTTATGGCTGTAGCTTTTAGTCACTTATATCAGCAAATTACACCATCAAAATATGTCAACAAACAGCCCAAAAGATGTGCCCTAGTTAGTAGAGTAAATGAGCAAAATTTAGGAGCTAGTTTAGGAGTTATGGTTAGTAATTTATCTTGGTTAGATCAGCCCTAATGGCTGTAGGTTAGGGTTTGTAACAGCAAGTAGAGTAGTGGGAGAGAAGGGACGTCCTAATAGGGGAAGACTACTCTCAATGAGGTAAACCAACTCCAAGCAAGAGATCTTTCAAAAGATAAAAAAATTCATGTTTCCCAAGGCAATGATTTTATATCCCCAATGCAAAAAAATGATGACTGGTGTCTTTACTATTGGGCTAATAGAGTCAAATAAATGAACTAGAGATGCTACTTCCTTGGGGGTGTAAATCCTCTTACTTACCAAGGCAAGTATCTCTAGTTAGGGTTTGATAATGAGGGGTGTAAATCCTCTTACTTCCTCAAACAAACCCTTGCAACATCAATGAACTTTAAGAAATAAATGATGGACACTAGAGTGGGGGTGTAAATACTCTCACTTCCCACTTAGCTCCTAGCACAACAATCCTTGACTTGAAAAAATGATAGCAAAAGAGTAAAAGACCATACCTAAATAAAGAAAGATGCTAAGATAATCCACCATAAAAGCTAGAAAGCATACCTCCAAGGCTAGCACCGCACTCCTCCATAAACCATTCACAGGAGATAGCCATAAACAAGTGCACAAGAGACAAATGTAGCCAAGTATAGCGAAAATTTCAGATCCATGTCCTCTCACAAGAGGGAGAGTTATGTTCAAATGAGATCTTATGATCTCTTATTTATACAAAATGTCACTAAGGTGACTTGTCCATATATTAAGGGGAAATCACAAGACTAGGGGTCAACAACCCTAATCTTGCCCCCTTTAACAAAGTAATATTAAACAATTCTTTTAAAACTCACTTTTGCACAAGTAAAACCCTAATTTACATGGATGTCTCCCCTTTAGGGGACGTTTTGCCACTTGGAAGAAGTTGTTGGTCTTGGAAAAGCATTGGTAGGCCTCCAAAGGCCACATGTCAAGCATCTAGGCAATCTCCTCATGGTGAAGACCTCCTCCTCAAAGCATCCATGTGTCAAAGAGTGGCTACATCACCACCAAACCCTAGCCCCCAAGTATGACGTCAAACTCAAAAGGAAAACGTTTTACTCCTCCTGGGCAAATTGTTTGCCATGTGAGGGTTGGGCTAGATCTTCCACATCATCTTCTAGGTCTTCAACTCTTCATCTTTGTGATCCGACATGTGGACCCTTGGCATCCAACCTGTGGGCTTGCAACCCCATGGAAGCCCAAGCTAGGCTTGTTCTCCCAAAATTGTCCACCAACTAAGTCCTGCAAAGACAAATGAACACGCCCTCCAAGGATCTCAAGTCATAACATCCTGATAAGTGAATCCAATCAATAAATGAACCACCTAAGCATGTGCATCAAAGATCACTATATCAAACAATTAATTGCTCAAAGACACTATGCAACTTGTCAAGCTTGAATATGGGAGGGTTGACGAGGTGTCCTATTGGGTACATCTTTCCCTAGGTCAAGGAGAGTTTCCAAGAGATCCCTCTCTAAGCCATATAAAGTGGATGAAGCGGTTGGGGTCAAGACTCGATGGGCATAGGGCTCATGACAAACAAGGGGTCATACTGTCTCATTCATGGGTGCCTTTGTAGAGGGTGTGTGGTACCTTCATCCGCAATGCGTTTTTTCCCAGCCCATTAATTGCCATTCTTTTATGCTTTCATAATTTTAAGGAGAGGTTGAAGGTCACTGCCCTGGCATGGTAACCAGATAATGGCAATGTCACCCACAAACACCTAGTGGAAATCAGAAGGTTGGGTCATGATGAGACCCCCTTCTCTCAGCCATGCCACTGAGAGCCATTACCCTAGTTTGGTGCCCAGATGATGGCAATGTCATACAACTAGATATTCGTGGACGTGATAGGTCGGCTCGTGATGAGACCTCCTATCTTTCAACTAACCTTTTAAGCATTCTTTATGATATTGTGGGTCCCCTTTACTCAAAGATAAGTGTTTCACTGCTTTCTTGGGTGATCCCTGGGCAAAGCATCTGGAAGGTTCATACAAGGATTTTATTTTTTACCCAACATCAATCCCTCTGGGCCTTCAACCCCTTCTTCCCATAGAATGAGGGACAACCCCTTCTTGGGTCAATACACCCTAGAATCCCAAGAGATAAGGAAATGGAGGGGAGTAATGATGGAAAGTGGTAAGTATGGTCGGGAACGGTACAATGGCTCTTTAAGGGAGTTCCGAGTAGCAAACCCATCCCCAAGGAAAACCACTTACTATGGCACAATGTCAACCACCAAGGTGAAGCAGGGCAAAAGGCATAATGTCCAAGCATATATCATGAAATCTAGAGCAATCCAAGATACAACATACTCGATTGCCGTAAATATTGAAATGATGCTCACCATAATACGTACTTGTACCTCATGGAGCAAGGCCCACTGCTTTCTGGAATCCAATTTATGTGGTGGATGCCATCTGGAAATCTGTGACCATCTGTGGTGGTGAGAGGGGTTTCCATTTGTGCAAAAAGGTATTGTTGGTCATGTAGTCTCTCGGCACTCCATATCTGTAACCTGAGGGACTCGAGACATAATCTCCTTAGTTATCCACAAAATGGGGATAACATGGGCCACACAAATCACTATGAACAAGTTGCAAAAGTGTCGAGGCCTGCAAGAAACACATTTGTCAAAACTATCCCAATGATGTTTGTCGAGAACACAATCGGCACAAACACCATCTATGCAAGAAACAATAGGAAGAACAGTCACCATGTGTTGATTACATAGTTGCCGCAATGAGCAATAGTTTAGATGACCAAACCGCTCATGCCAAAGTTTGTTCAAGTCATCGCTATGAACAACAAAAACTAATGGAAAAGATGATGACCAAAAGATGATGACAATAATTCTACTTGCTAGGACATGCTTAAGATCTTTTAACTCCTTGATTACAACTTGGTGATGTGAAAACTCTTTTGTTTTACCTTCACCTGAATGAGTGATATGATACACTGATATGAGGTTGCAGAAAAGACTTGGAACACATAATACATCATTGAAACGACCATCATTTACCTAAACTATTTCAGACCCTACAACACTAAGAGATCTATCATCACCACCAAATATTTGTTTGGTGTTACATTCATTAAGAGAAGAAAAAACAGTTTTATCCTTATCCATATGATAAGATGCTCAAGAATCAATAAGCCACTCATGAAAAGAAGAAATAGAAGTTGCATTGAACGGGAAACCTAAAGCAGAAAGTGCATGTCCATGAGAAGAAGAGATGGAAGAAGTAAAATCAAGATTGATGTTGTGCTTCTTCATCGTTGCTTCTAAGGCCTCCATCTTTTTAAAACATTTAGACTCGAGATGACCATCTTGTCCACAAAAATTGCACTGCCTATCAGTCTTCTTACTTTTAGATTTTGCTCCTTTGTCACCATTAAGACTAAAAGCTAGCGGAGAGGGTTTGGGACCCTTGTTTTGCTTAGGATATTGCTTCTTGGGATGCTTGGACTTATCTTTCTACTAAGCCACTAAGACTTTGTTAAATGTACCTGCAGTGTTGATCACTCCAAGTTGCAAAAGCTTATCTTGCTCTCTAACCAGAGAATCACAAAAAGACTCAAGAGTGGGTTCTTTATAAGAAGCCCCTAGAGCTTCTTTGGTGGCATAAAAGGTAGATACAAACACGGAATATGCAGTACCAAGCTTAGCAAGAATAACATATATGCAACAGTCATCCTTCAAATCTATTTTACAATCTTTAACCAAAATTCTAAGCATTTTGAACTTAAATAAATAATCTTCAGTGCAGGGAAAATCATTGGGACTTAAAGTCATTAACTAATTTTCAATCTAATGAACTCGAATAACATTGTGTTTAAGAAAAACAGCTTCAAGTTTTTCCCAAGCTTCATTTGGGTCATCAATTCCTTTAAGGTGAAACTGTAAATTAGGAGAGATGGGCATTTTGATTAATCCACATGTTTTGTCATTTTTAATCCCATTTGGCTTACTTTTTGACATCAGTGGGGGTGTGTTCTTTTTGCAAGGTAATCTTGTACAATCCTTTACTTCTCAGTACATCCTCCATATGGAATTTCCAGGAAAAGTAGTTGGTACTAGTAAGCAAAAGATCACTTGGAGAAGCCATGTTAAAAAATATAGATAATACAGATTCAAAAGTTGAAACCGACTGTCTAGATGGAAAGCTCTCGAAAAAATAGGCTATTTCAAAAAAACTGCACTAAAAATGGACTTTGGATGTGAAAGTTATGCCCTTTTTAAAAAATGCATAAAAAATAACCAAAGCACCACGTGGCAGGTAGAAGTTGGCCCACGTGGTGATGGATGCACAAAATTCCTTCCTTCCCACATGGTGATGGATGCACAAAATTCTCTTCCTTCCAAGTAGAAGTTGGCCCACGTGATGATGGATGCACAAAATCCACTAGTCCAAGTCTTGAGGAACATGAAGTGATTTGTCCCACTCTGTGTGAAAGGGTTGTTATCGATGTTGAGTGTCCCTCGCCTTGTGTCCTTGTAAGCTTACCCTTGACCTATGAGTGTCCGCAACCACCTTGCTCCTCTCTAACTTGTTTTTTTTCCTTACCCTTGACCTATCAGTACCCTCATCCTCCTCACATTCCTTTGACTCGTGAGTATTCCTTTTCTTTACCTTTGACCAAGAGAGATGTCAATAGTCGACCTTTTCCTTCCATATCCCCGCTAGAGTCTCCTTCGTAATCTTTTGTCCACAATCAGCTTACCAGTAAAGTCAGTAGGTTGACCCACTTTTGTGACTACATTAGCCCTATTGACCTATAAATGGAGGAAGTTTGTGGAGGTATGAACCACCCTTGGAGTAGTTTGGGCCTCGTACTTCATAGATATGACCTTACCTTGGTTCTAAATTTAGGAGTGGCTGAGATTTTGCCTAACACCCATGTAATGGTTAATATATCCCTGTTTTGAATAATAACCAAACAAAAGGGGAAGGTTCAAGTTGTTGATGAGCTCCTCAAGTGGTTGCATTAGATTTTTTTTTCACCTAGCAACCATTTCTCTTAGTTAACAAGTGGGGTAGGAAAGAATAAGCTCCCTAAGCAAAAGTTTGGAGTGCATTTTTGCTTTCCATGCATGTTTGTCTTTCATTTTTGTGTTTACTTTCATGCATTGCTTAATTTGCCTCATATATTTGATTTTCCTTAGAATAATTTCTTATGTTCTCATGATTTACTTTCGTGTTTAGACTTAGTGAAAAATTTTGACTTCTGCAAAGTAGTTTTTTATTCTAAGTAGGGGTGGTAGATTCACCCTGAATTCGATGTCGTTTGCAGAGTTAGATGATGTGTAGGTCATTGGTCTGTGGGAGATTTTGGAGTTCTCATACACTCTAGCATAGAGTGCATGTCCCCGAGTAGGAGCTAGATGCTACCCCCTCAAGGGTGACAACTTTCAGAGTTACCCTCACAAGGGTGTCATTTTGTTGCTTGCACGAGATGCCATGCTCATCTTCTCCATACCAAACAGAGTTTCTCTTGATCTCCACTAGATGTATGATCGTGTTAGCTTAGCTATGGTATAGCTAACCCTCCTCCCTCACTCCTCAGGTGACAAATTGCACTATGGATGGTACAGTATGGCTTTAGCATGTTTATTTCATGTATCAATGTTCATTTGGATCTGATTATATAACTTCTTAACAATTCATAAAAGTGGGAAACACCTAACGATATCTAGTAGCACTTCATAACATTACATGGTTTTATTATTTGCCTCCGAGTACCTAAGGGAACATGTTTTCCATTAGAAGGGTGTCATTTCTCAGATTAACTTGTACTACTGGATACTTAGCCTAGATAGCGTTTTCCACATCCTAACCATGCTAGTCAATTACCAACTCCCCTATATCATTCATTCCATTAATATAAAAAATTATGTCTTGGTCATGTACGACTCCTTAAAGGTCAAAAGAAAAGGTCCAAATGATAAAATCCTAGATCAATAAAGCTAAAATGGCTAAGAGGTGTAGAGCTAAAGTCAAAAGCCAAAAATAGAAGCTTGAGCAATGCCACCTCGCTATGAGGCCAATGCCCCTAGTTGCTAGCTTGTCTATAAATATCTAAAGAAAAGGGACTTGTTCGATAAATTGAACACTTAAAGAAAAAGGCATCAAGGGGTAGTAAGAAACAGTGTTGAGGACTGGTAACTCAATGCTAAGCTCCCTCTCGAAGGTTATTATATGAAAAATCCTAGCTCATGAAAGCTAGATGAATGGATAAATGGATAAAAAAACCTATGCATGTCTAAGACTTTGAGGGTCATCATATGAACTTCATTCCCCCTTCCCTTTCATCATTATTGTTCATCTTTTCCTTTATATCACCTAGGTACTTAGGAAATATGGGTTGTCTTAGGACTCGATGCATGTATATGGGTTAATATTCTTCCCCTTGGTAAGACTTAAGCAAGTATTAAAAATAACCCCTATTTGTTATGTTTTGTTAAGAGATATCAGCAACTGCTACCATTTAATCACTTGTTAAGAGGCTAGACCCATCACTACAAGTGGGTATTGTGCATTGGGATACGTGTACCATGCCTCAGAATTCGTGACACCATATTAGGATCCATGATGTAGCATTGGGATCTGTGTACTCATATATGCTCATATCTACAAATATTGGGATCCATGCCATTTGCCTTAAGATCTGTGTACTGCATTGGAAAACGTGTCACTGCATTGGGATTCATGACAGTGCATCGAGCCATGACAGGGATGCCATGTGTCATTGTCATCCCTAACTACATTAAATGGTATTTCGTACACGACCTCAAGGTCTCACTCAGTCAACTAAAGGTTTGCTCCCACTACTTGCAAATCAGAACAGACTAATGCATCCCACAATTTAAGAGGGTTCGTCAATCATGCCATCTCTAGGAGATCAAGTTTTGGGAGCACTATGTTTTCAAATGTCCCGTTTACTATGAAATACAAGGGAGGCTCCACTACTTGTTCCAAGACTTGAGGGGGTTCCCTAACAATTTTATTTTGCTAACCTGATCAAGGATGCTTGGCTTTATGCATCAAAGATGCTTTTATCCTTAAAT
Source organism: Picea glauca (assembly GCA_000966675.3). Lineage (NCBI taxonomy): Eukaryota > Viridiplantae > Streptophyta > Pinopsida > Pinales > Pinaceae > Picea > Picea glauca. The sequence continues at coordinate 432,537 of JZKD02S2128293.1, forward strand.
GGAAGACTTTGTGTGGCCTCTCCAAATCCACTACAATTAAGTTCATTGCCTCCTTCAACCTATCTCAATGACTAGAGGTGGTAACCACTAGGTAGACTCAACAGCATTAGATCTTGATGTGGCAGATCTGTGAGACAACAAACTTCCATCCGCTAGGTCAATATATATTCCACTTCTATGAGACATGTTACCCCCCCCCATGCCTAGGGGTAACTAGAGGAGATCATGTCTCATGGCCTACAATGGAGACAATGATCCCAACCATGATGATGTTCAGCATGTCCATAGATGGAAACCCAACAGCCCCCCTCATTTACTTCTACAACTACAAATCAACCAAGGCTCATCACATCCAGACAATCCAGTGTATGGGAGATGGTAAGCCAGCGTCACCATGAGGTATGTTAGTCCTTTCATGTGAAGTGTTGTGCTTAATTCGTTGGGCACGTGGATGAGGATCATTGGTTGAAATTGGATAATGGATCAATGGCTTGGGAAATTGTGTTAGTTGCCTTGTTTCACCTTGGTGGTTGACTTTTGTGCCCTAGTCCCGTGTTATCACCACCCGGGGAAAAGGGGTACTACTAGGGGGCCTCACAAGGGTAACGTTCTGTTCCCAACCACACTTAACACTTTCCATCCTGGAGCCTCACACAGTGTACTAAACCTCAGTAATGGGTCATGGCCCATTCTCTCATGAGACGAAGGGGTTGAAGGCCCAAAGGTTGATGCAGTTGTTATATGTGTATATGTTATGTAAAAATGATAAAGGCCACCGACAAAATCCATAGGCTAGCTTGAGCTCTACCCCCTCTAATGGTAATCACCCCTGTCCTAATGCAAATGAATGCACAATTATAAAGGACCATAGACCAGTAAGAAAATGAAGGAATAAAGCTTGAAACCTATAAAGGGGACTTGCAAATAAAAATTGTGTATCAAAAGCCAATTTGGGGGTTCGAAATGCAAAAAGTACCGAGGGAAGGGTATCTCAAGCAGCAAGCGCTCCCTCTACAAAGGTGCGAAGATTTTTCCAGGTCCTAACAAGCTGCCAACTAGGTCTGTCTTTGACCTCAAGTTGGCTCTAAGTTTCAACTATCAAACAATGTTTTGTTGTTGTTTTATAACAGCAAACTGTTCAGGAACTTCATAGTTGTTTTGTTATGGTTACATAGGCCTTTTAGGTGCTCTAGCATGTAGTTTTAGTCATCAACAGGTTAGCACATGCATACCATAAAATATGTAACACACCTAGAGATGTTTACTATTGAAATAAAGTTGTTCTAAACACTAGCATACATGAAAATGAACACAAGTATTTTTGGTCAACATGACCCTGGATAAAACCCCCCCGGGTAAAACCAGTTTGGAATATATGTGTATAGATGTGGAGAATAGAAGGTGGAATACAACAAGTACATGAAACAAATGAACCTGATACAATAGCAGCTTGTCTCAAGCTGCAACACAAATCCAAGAGGTAGAGATGCGCCCTAGCATTGCGTGCCCTCCTCACAAGTTGTCCAATCCATTGAAATGAAACGCCCTTGCCCTCTGAAGCTCTGGTGAAGAAACCCTTGCACACTTGTGTGCTACCTCTCCACTGAAAATCTCAACGCAAACTGACCACTACAAGTCCTCCCTGCTATAGGTGTGCCCTCCTCCTCAAGTGCGCCCTCCTCCAAGCAAGAACTAACACCACAAATAACTAAAGGTCTAAGCCTCCATGGAACCTCCATGAAAGGAGGTGCCCAAGCTTTCCTCAACCATAGCCACCATCCTCTCCTCAATGCTCTCTCTCAAACTCTCCAAGTGAACATAAGAGTGAATGAGCTTCTCCTTGCCCTATGCGCCCCTCTTGAACCTCCATAAGGAAACCTAAAAGATGAGTGGATGAGATCATCCCATCTCATCTCTAATCAAAGGTTGAGATCATCCCATCTCATCTCTAATCAAAGGGAGACAATAATCTCACTCACAGACCCACTTTGGGTTAAGTTGCCTAAGTTCACTTTATGTCTCCTAATTCACTCACAAAGTTAATTAATAGTCATTTAGGCTAAAATGGCCAAATTTCACTTTTGACTTAAATCTCCTAAGTCAAAGTGAAATTAGACATAAAGTACAAGGCACATGGTACATAGTACTTCCCACTTGTGTTTAGAAGCTCACAAACACAAGGGGACCACTTCCCAAGGTACACAAATCTCAACAAGGTGCTCATAGAAATGGATTTAATGATACCATAAGCCAGGAAGTAAGCCCTAATTCATATCACTATCACACTTACTCTTAAAGGGTTTCTTTCTTTCACTGCTTCCCTCTACCTAGGTCTTTTATTTCATGTCTTAGTCAGCACACCTAATAGGGTTGGAAGAAGGCCCTCCCATACTCAAACTTGCCAACTCACACGATGTTCTAGGCCAGTGTGATGCTTGAAGGGGATATTGAGGATAATTGTTTGCATGGCTTATATCTTAAGTAACAGCTTACTTTACATGATTTAAGGACTAATATCTCTTATGAACATTGGTTTATCTTGTCTTATACTTTGCTTTGTTTTGGATAGCCCTAACATGATTCTTTGAGAGACGTTTTGGGCTTTCACCATGACGTTGTGCCCTTATTGCAAGACTTTGGCATGTGTGATGCAGAGCAGTGAGTCACCCAATGACTTGCCACCTTACATGAGCTCTCACATCCTTGCAAACTTGGATGATGGACAGATGGGATTGGTTTGAGCAAATTTGGTCATGATGGCACATAAATGGGTTGAAAGCCCACAGGTTGGGCAGGGTACCCCAGGGTTTATTATCCACTAGATCAGGGACATTGTAGTAGCAGAGAGTCAAATATAACTCAAAGACAAGATGCAGCGTCCTTTGCCATGGACATAGCACCCTGGATGTTGGTCATTGGCCCTCATTTGATGATGACGTCATCTTCTAGGGTTTGATGGTGCTAGGGTTTGATGGACAGTTGGGGTACCAATGATGATTGGCATGACCTTGGGTGAGGAGATACAACATTTGCCATCACTTCATCTTGCATTGGTGCCACACATCCTTTAGAGGCCTCCTCCTAGCCTAAGAGGGCTTGACGTCACCACACATGTGACCCTTATGATGCATTTTTTGCATTTTTGCATTTTGTAAAGGTTTAATGAGGGGTCGACCTCACTTCAAATAAAAATTATGTTATGTTATGTGAACAAAACACTAGACCTAGCCTCATATATGACGGCTAGTGTCATTTTATTTTGGATCATCGCAATTTCCTCACACTTGTGGGGTTACACTTCTGAAATTTTCAACCCTTTAGGCCTCTTGGTCTTTCTCTCTCATGCGCTACACTTGAAGAAAGTTTTTTTGTGGATGGTTTGTTGATTTGGATGGATATTTTCTGCAATTATGATTTTATACTCTTGATTCTTGGGTCAAGTAATTTTCTGCAATTCTATTGTCTCTTGTTAATGTAAATGGTCAAATTGCTTATCTTGTTGCAAGAAATCTTGTTTTGTTGAAAGTTACTTGAAACCCTAAGAGGAAGACATAAGTGCTCTTCTTTCCTCGTAAAGTTTTATTTCTCCAACTTTGTGAAACGTCCTTGCTAGGTTTAGAAGACTAAAGCCCAAAAGTGCTTGCACTTTAGGGTTTTAACCCTAGACATTTGATCATTGACCTAGTTGAAGCTACAAGAAGGGAACAATGGCATCTAGGGCCCAAATGTGCTTGCACCCTACATATCTTTTTTCATTAAAGTCTAAATACTAAGGCCCAAACGTGCTTGCACCTAAGGGTTTAGACTCTACTTCTCTTATTTCAATTAGATCAGATCAATCTTCAAGTTTAATGCATTTGAGACTCCATAAGCCCTAGAAGGACAATGGCACTGATCTAGATGTGATATTTTCACTAAAGTAGTTGTTAAAATCAATAATCTTAATCTCCCAAGCATCCCACTAACTTTACTAACTCTAACCCTGGCAAACTTTGAATATTTATTGTTGTTGTTATAACAGTTTGCTACAGCCACTGAAAATTACATTAGATTGCTGCATACACCTATCTAAAAGTGGCTTGACTAGTACAAAAACTACCTCTACCAATTAAATAATAATCTATTGGTTTAATGCTTACTTTTCATGATCAATTGTGGTGTTTTTGAGCATTATTTCTTATTGCTGCTGCAAATCATTTATTGTTGTTATATAATTGTTTAAAGCTGTAATTTGCAACAGCCAATGCAATTTTACTTGTCTAGTGTTTAAAGAGGTCATTGTTGCATGCTTTAGCTTGGTAATTGTCAATATATGCTGCAAATTGTTCATTGTTTCGAGCAGGTACAACAATTTCCTCGCAACTTCTCTTTTCCTTCCTAAACCTAGACCCTACCGACAGGTGATCAAGATAGGGGGCATTAGGCTTGGCTATTTCTTGCTATTCGATCCCTTGAGGTCACCAAGGAAGCCTCCCTTGTGGTGGACGGTGGACCTCTTCCATCACTAAAACGACGGAAGATTCTACTTAGGTGACAGTGGTAGTTTCTTCCCTTGTTACACAAGATTTTGGGATCTTGTAAAGTGCTTTGCACAAGTACAAATACTGTGATAACAAAACCTAAGTGTTGAAACCACTCCTTACAATTACATAGTACTACCTGTTATCACACAGTTTGTACTTGAAAGTAAAGGAAAGGTAAAAGGAGACAAACTGACGTAACTGGAGACTATCCTATCACTGTCACCTCAATAGGATATCTCTTTCTAATTAGGGTGGTAGGCCCAAGGGAGACGTCCCCGGTGACCTGGGGTTTTGAGAAGGCAAAGGGTAAAAGCTAAGGCAAAGGTTTCCCTCTCACAAGTCACCACCGATCAGAAAGTCCGGCTAAACAGCCAATAAAGGTAAATAACAACTAGAAATGTACCTACCCAGAACAAAGCAACAAAAAACTACATTTGCAACGTCACTTGTTGGTTAGTACTTCATATAACTGGACTTTCTGAAATAAAGCAATTGACTAATAATATTCATGGAGTAAATCAACGATGTGTAGAAGCTATAATCACAACACGTTACTTCACAATAAATTCTTTTAAAAGGCTTCAATATGAACAAGAACGATTTATCATCAATGTTACAATACCAACATTCAGTAGAAGCAAAGAGTACTATGCATTAGCCAATCTTTCAATTGCTTAAAGAAGCTAAATGCTGCAAAGTATAACTATAAATCAAATGGATAATGGCAACAATAGGGTTAGAAGGTATTAGTAGTGGTTCAAAGAGTTTGGAGGTTGTGATCAAAATACTCAAACAAGAAGTCTAAGACTAGTGCATTCATAGGGCAAATGGAGTCTGTTATCCCTGATTTTTAGGGATAACTAGGAGATCATGTCTCGAGGCCCACAGGTCCTAGACATGGAGTACTAAGAGCAGGATTGACCTGAGCATGGTCCTGGAGGGCCCATCCTTTTCTCCTTCCATCAGCTTTATCTTGTCAGCAGCAGCAGCATCCATCACCATAGGCTTGGTCTTGTATCAGACGAGGTTCTTGCTCCATGAGGTAATTGGTCCAGGTATCATGGAATGTGTCACTTTTGATCATTAAAACCTTTAAATATATGCATCTGATTCCTTTTATCTCTAACAACTGCTTGGATCTTACATTAGCCCACTTGACCATGCTCTAGGAGATTGACAAGGTATCCTAGTAAGCATGTGCCCATAGGTCTGGGTTTGCCACTGGGGGATTTTTGAGAAGCCATCATCCGCTCCCGTCATAGCACCACTATTTCATCTTATCTCCCACTCACTTGTCCCATTCCCCTTGTCCGGGCGTTGGGTTGACCTGTTTGTAGGATTGCACCTTATCTCGTGGGAAGAAGGAGCTAAAGGCCCAGAAGGTAAAAGCCACTGGTAAAAGATAAAAGCCTAGAAATAAAACCTTGAGATGCTTCGCCCAGGGATCCCCGAGAAGGCAATAAAAAGTCTCTTAGTAAGAAACAAGAGGGACCCGAAAAATATAAACAACACCTAGTCAAGAGGATAGGGGGTCTCATCACGAGCCAGCCTATTAGGTTCATGGGTACCTAACAGTATGACATTGCCACCATCTGGTTACCACGCCAGGGCAGTGACCTTTGGTTGCATGGCCAAGGGAAAGAGGGTCTCGTCACGAGCCAGCCTTATCATCTCTCTGAAAGTACTTGTGGGTAACACTGTCAGCTCTGGTCACCATGCCAAGGCAGTGTCCTCTGGTTAGCCCTTGAATAAAAAGAAAAAGAAGAAGAAAAGCAAATAAAAGAAAAGAATAAAGGCAAGAACGGGCTTGGAAAAATTGCATCCATGACAGGTACAGCTCACCTTCTACAAAGGCACCCACAGATAACATCATGCATCCCTAGCTCTCACTTCACCCACAGGTCTGGACATCCCCTATTGACTGATGTATTAGGGTCTTATGCATATGTTTGATAATATTGATGATAAAACGTGATTAACATTGTTATGATCCAGGTGACTAATGAGCCCATGGAGGGCGTAGCTTTTGATGTGCAGGACCATGCCCGACGGACAGGTACCATTTGGACCGGTACACATGGGGAGATGATTAGGTCGGACCTCCATGGGGCTGAAGAGCCCACCAAATGGATGTTGAGACCCCATCAGGGGGCAGAGACAGGACAGTGGTTGATCAGGGTTTTACACCAAAGAAGAAGAGGACGTTTCATCAGAGGCACTTTGGCAGAGCCCGGCCTAGGGGGGTTGACCCACTTCTAATGGAACGTTTGCCCTGGATGGCCCAGGACGTCACCTAGGAGCTCATGACGTCACCTTGAGCGTGTGACAGTTTGACAGGGCAG
>JZKD02S2128293.1:463667-479481 GCA_000966675.3 Picea glauca
GAGGGTTTCCGGTAAAGATCTCTGTGTATTCTGTGTATGAGCCATTGATTAATTTATGTATTGCTTAAGAATATATATGCATTGCTTTACTTCGCAGGTTTAAAACTTACAACATAGAAACTGACAGTGAGAGGGAGGAAGAGATGGTGTCTTCCCCCCCTCACCCTTCAGCAGTACAAAGAGAGCCAGTCGAGCCAATAGAGACAGTTGAGCATGTTGATCTTATTAATCTTGTTGATCTAGTACATCCTATTGATGTTTCTACGAAGATTATAGTAGGCCGAAAAAGGCCTTCCTAGGCTCGCCAAACCTTGCAAGAGGCAGAGGGACATGCAGCTCCTCGTGGTACTTTCAGAGAAAGTAAGAGACCTCAGAGGTTCTCGAGTTATATTGCAGTTATGAGCCACATCATTGATTCTGAACCTTCCTGTTATGAGGAGGCATCCAGTCAGCCAGTATGGAGGGATGCCATGATGGAGGAGTATCAGTCCATCATGAAGAATGATGTGTGGGATATTGTGTTGAGACCCAAAGGGAAGTCTGTTGTGACTTCCAAGTGAATTTAGAAGATAAAACGTGCAACTAACGGGAGCATTAAGAAACACAAAGTGATATTTGTGGCCAGAGGATTCTCTCAGGTGGAGGGAAATAGACTATGAGGAGACTTTTGCTCATGTTGCTCGATATACCTCCATTTAGACGATTATTGCACTTGCTTCAGCCTTGGGTTGGAAATTACATCAAATGGACGTGAAGACAGCCTTTCTCGATGGCAAAATTGAGGAAGAAGTATATATCAAGCAGCAAGATGGTTTTGTGATTCATGGGAAGGAGTCCCATGTGTGTAGGTTGAAGAAAGCTCTATATGGACTCAAGCAGGCCCCCCGTGCTTGGTATGCGACAATTGATAGATACCTGATGAGTTTGAGTTTCAGCACGAGTGTTGATGATGCCAACCTATACTATAAGGTTGTTGATGGTGAGTCCCTAATTCTGATCATGTACATTGATGATTTATTTCTCACCAGAGCATAGCATCTCATTACTTGGTGCAAGCATGATTTGGCTTCTGAATTTGAGATGAAGGATCTCGGAATGATGCATTACTTCTTGGGACTTGAAGTGTGGCAGAGAACTGATGAGATATTCCTGAGTCAGGGGAAGTACACAGTTGAGATCTTGAGGAGATTTGGTATGACGGACTGTAAGTCCATGACCACACCGATGGTGACAAATCTGAAGAAGTTGAGTGAGTCTTCTTCCGATTCAGACTTAATTGATCCGCCTATGTATCGGCAGCTGATTGGATCACTAATGTATCTGGTTAATACCAGACCTGATATTTGTTATGCAGTGAATGCACTTAGCGAGTTCATGAGTCAACCGAGACAGATACATTGGGTGACTGCGAACCATGTGTTGAGATACTTACAAGGCACAGTTGAATATGGCCTAAAATATGCTTACAGTATTGACATGAGATTGCAGGGATATGCCAATTCAGATTGGGCAGGGAGCACAATTGACAGGAAGAGCACCTCTGGATGTTGCTTCAACCTAGGATCTGCCATGGTTTCCTGGTGCAACAGGAAGCAAACTTCTATGGCCTTGAGTACCACAGAAGCCAAGTACATTGCAGTATGTATGGTAGTACACGAAGCAGTGTGGCTTCGCAAGCTCCTTGCAGGATTGTTTGGTCAGATGTTGGATCCCACCGTGATATATTGTGATAACCAGAGTTGTGTGAAGCTCTCAAAGAATCCAGTATCTCATGACAGTACCAAACATGTTGAGATCAAGTATCACTATATTCGTGATATGCTGCAGAGGAAGGCAATTCGAGTGGAGTACCTTCCTACCGATGAGCAGATCGCAGATGTTCTCACCAAGCCCCTTGCCAGGTGGAAGTTCATGTACTTTCGTGATAAACTTGGTGTGACAGAGAATGTCCCTCTCCCTGAGAGGGAGTGTTGATGATTGCAGCTTCGTGAGACATTCTTCAGGGCTTCTCCCCAGAGCAGTGGGTTGGGTCGACCTGTGCCTTCTCCCTGTCTTCTCCCCGATGGACTTAGTTGGGTCGACCTGAGACGGGTCTTCTCCTCAGTTGTGCTGGGTTGGGTCAACCCGAGACGGGTCTTCTCCCAAGGTGGATGGGTTGGGTCGATCTGTGGGGACGCCCCTGATCTTCTCCCCATATCAGACTGGATCGACTTGGAGAATGCTCCTTTGAGACAGAGTTGAGCATGATACTTGTCAGAGCAGTGGCAAGTTGTCCTGGGGTGGCACCCAACGTCCCATGGGAGCAGACCATGTGGATATGTCACTTGGGAGTTAACCAAGTGGACATGTCATGAGGGAGCAGCCCTTGACGATGATGATGACTTGTTCTAGTGGGTCGTAGCCCCTAGAAGAGATGAGGACGTCCACACTGGGTGCAACCATGTGTGACATATTGATGCAGCCTTTCACTATGATGCCCAGAGAAAAGAAGAAGCCCAACATCTTGTGTAGAAGACCTAAACAACTAAAGTCAACCTGGATGAAGAGACACCTTTTGGACAGTATAAGTTCACATTGGACTTGTATATATAGAGAGAGCTATCTCTCATTTTGTGGTCATATCACTTGGATCATTTTCTCTCTCTTGTGTGGCGCTCACTTGGACTATCTTTCTCTCTTGTGTAGCGCTAGCTTCTTGGAGTTCTAACGCATTTCTTCTTTGGTTATGGTATTTTCTCTTGGACAAATTATTATCTAGTGAAAGGTTGTTGTTGGGTTTTTCTCCCTTGAGAAGAAGGGTTTCCCAGGATATATCTTTTGTATCTTGTGCATGGTTATCTTCTTGTGATCTTGGATATATGTATGATGCAATTTATAGTTATGGTTTATGCTTGATGATGCTTATGCTATTGTAAATGTAAAACAAAGTCTACAAATTGAACAAGTATAAAAAATTAAAAATTGAACACCTGTGTGGGTATATATGGCCCTCATTGTCATTATAATCAATCATCTCATTCTTATCCATTTTACTCAATATAATATTATTTCATCCTAAATGGATTACATTATTCTATCCTACTTAAATTGGATATTCTTATAATTGTCAAACAAGTTTGTTTGTCACAGAAACAAACAAAGATGCCATTTCATTTCCAACTCATCATCAACCAGCATATGATGTGGCCCTTAAAGTAAAGAGATCAACAAACAGTCACCAAAATTTGAATGAACAGTGGCCCTTATCTTCATTAACAATTCTGGTTACATCAAGAGATATAGAGGGCTGAATCCTCTCACAAAACCCTTCCCTAGACACCCAAACAGTCCACAGAAAAATGTGACAGATCTGAAAATAGAGATGTATACCAGCAGACAACAACCTGGTAGCCCAAGCATCAATATGATCTACAGACCAACACAAGATAGCATACTTCAGCAACAACCTTTCCTCCCTACTACCTGCAAATGACAACGTCATGGGCTTTCTAAGGGGATTTCCACCACTTGAACTTTTGATTTGCAAATGATGAATCCTCCTTTTATAGCTTTCGTCTCCTCGGAAATTTTCAAATAAAATATCATTGAGAAATGTTTAGAGAGTCTTAGATCCTTCTTTTCTCCAAGAAATATTAATAAAATATTAAGAGAAGCCTCTTGAACTCTCCTTGTAGTAGGGAGCTCCACCTCTAAAGGCTTCTTGAGACTTTGGGAATGTGCTAGATGATCCCTTGCTGCCATGCTTCACCTCCCTTAGTAGGGCATTCTCCAAGAAAGTCCTATGACCAAATCAAATCTCAACAAACTGCCCCAAAGATGATGTGTCATTGAAATGTGTGCAAGTAGTTGGTTAAGGGTTCATTAATCCTTCTCAAAATAGCAACCAACCCCTAAGAAACAGAGAACTCCTCTATTCTTGAGATGTGTGCTAAATGTGCAAAAGGTGGCTAAGGGTCCATTAACCCCACCTTAAATGATGCATACATGACATTTGTTTTTTCTAGCTAGGGCATTCATCGAATAAGGTGTTTAAGCCTTTGATTATGTCTTCTTTTCCTTGAAGAATGCCTTGGATGATTTATTGGGTGAAACACTCCTCAAAATATAGCCTATTGCCTTCTTTGGATCATGTATAGATGCCACATGTCAACTCCAAAGCTAGGGCGTTCCTCTTTTTTTGTGCACTTGATCCTTCATTATGCCATGGAAACCTACAAGAACTTCCTAAGACGATGCGCGCTCTCTAGAAACCTTCATTGCTTTGTAAACCATGACAACAAGCCCACTAGATGATGAGTCATGCTTCCAAATATGTAGAAATTTCTCACGCTGTGTGAGATGACCCCCAAGTGGTGAGGAAGGCCTCCAAATATGTAGTTTTTACCTTGAAAACTGTGAAGACACCCCAAAGGCACCTTCCAATGGAGAAATATGCATGAAAATATGTAGATATGTACACCAAAAGGTAACCTCAAAATATGTAGAAATTTCTCACGCTGTGTGAGATGACCCCCAAGTGGTGAGGAAGGCCTCCAAATATGTAGTTTTTACCTTGAAAACTGTGAAGACACCCCAAAGGCACCTTCCAATGGAAAAATATGCACGAAAATAGGTAGATATGTGCACCAAAAGGTAAATGTCTGCAACATGTGAAACTTTGACTCCAAATATGTGAACTCGACAACAAAACATGCCTCAAATTACGTGAATGTCCTTCAACATGCGAAAGAAAAGGCAAACACATGGACCTTCATCACAACCACTCAAATGATTTGTACCATGTTCCAAAGTTCATATATGTTGGTGCAATGCCTCTGAAAATGCAAATTGGAGTTGCATTTTCAGGTGCCAACAAGTAGTTGGAATTCTTCCATAATTTATTGCCAATCCCAAATATGTTGAATGGAAAAGAAAAAAAACAATTCCAAAGTACCAAGCATTCTAAGGCATTTAGATTGGCACCCAATTTTGCTAATACTAGAAGTAGCGTTAAGAGAAGATAGGGTAGAAAATTTGAGAGAAGATTTGGCCATGCTAGGTTGATCTATTTTTGACTGGAAATCTATTATTACCCTCAGCAGCCAGATTCAAAAACAAATTTATATACTGTAAATATATGATACTGTGCAATATGAAATCAAGTAAATTTAATGCTAATTTCTTCTCAGTATGTCTCACATTTGTGCTCTAAAAATCCTGAAAAATGTGTAAGGCCATCCTAGGTTGATCTATTTTCTGGAAATCATTTCTTATCGTCAGCAGCCAAATTCAAAAACAAATTTATATACTGTGCAATATAAAATCAAGTAAATTTAATGCTAATTTCTTCTCAGTATTTTGACTCACATTTGTGCTCTAAAAATCCTGAAAAATGAGTAAGGCAAATATATGATACTGTGCAATATGAAATCAAGTAAATTTAATGCTAATTTCTTCTCGGTATTTTGCCTCACATTTGTGCTCTAAAAATCCTGAAAATGAGTAAGGCAGTTGCTGTTATGTGGGTAAAACTCACCAATTAGTATCTAATATGGCTCCTTCCTCTTATGAAAATCCCCCTTCTTTTATCTGATATTAAGCTATATTTTATGTTTAAACGTATTTGAAGACGTACAGAATCACTTCTAAAGTTATATCTTTAACATATTTTAAGCTGTTTACATTTTGATTCCTAAGCCTACCCAGCTCAAAATCAAATTATAGTGATCTTCGTCTTCCTATGAAAGGCTGTATCATACAGAACCAATCGATTGGAAATTCTGGAAAATGTACCATCCAAAAAGATAGCCTGTGAGGAGAAGGCGGCATTTGCAGAATATATGCATCCCACCTACTGATCTTTCTATAAGAGTCACTTGAACGTGAAAATACAAACATTGTTAAAAAAGTATATGAAGTTCAGCCTGCATTGAGAAGAAAAAAGAGGGGAGAGGATTCCATGTAAAAGGTACTGAGATTAAAGTTTGTATTTTGATAGCGATGAAAATATATCTTTTACACAAAGAATTATAAGTATTAAGTCAGCAGCGGAAATGTTGCAAACACAATAGGCACCAAATCAAATTTACTTTTCTAGTAAAATTCAATTCTTAGTCAATTGGGTTTATTTTAGGTGGTTGGGAGGAATTATTAAATTTAATGTTGTTATTAGGTTATTTTCAATTTACTAGAGCATTCAATGCAATTCCAAAACAACAACATAAAGAGGATCACTGAAAGAAACACAATCACAAGGTACACAGCATTTTATCCTGGAAAACCCTCATGGGGAAGAAAACCCAGCAAAAACTTCTTCAATAATAGATTGCCAAGACTAAGACCAAACCACCAAGAATAAACTAGGACTGAGCATGCGCCTCTCTTCTCCTTCCTCCTGCAACTGCAGCTTCCTTCAAAAGATGCGCAGCGGAAGTGTGAGTGAGTGAGTCAACAAGTGAGGCGCCATCCTCACTTATAAATACTAGTTGAGGAGGTGTTAGGGTTATGTCTCTTCACTTAGTAGGGCCGACTTCTTCCAAGAGTGGTTAAAACCACTTTATAAACCCTAGGGGCCAATTTTACAAATACCACCATATAAATATGGTTTGACCAATCCACAAGAGGCGATTTGGTCTTATACAGGACCTGACATGATCAATCCACAAAAGGGGATTTGATCTATAAGATCATAACTCAAATATAATTAGAATATTCTTCAAAGTTACAATATTTCAACAGGAATGTGTATCCTCCCCACCCAACTTCAAATTTCCCAAAAGTGACATGTTGAGTTCATAATGGGTATATTGTTGTAATGGCTTCGAGCCATATTGTTGACGGGCCTTGTGCCCTAAAGATTCTAGGGTTTACCCTAGGTACCATCCTCAAAATGAGAGGAAGTATTAGGGAGTTTTCCCAAGGCAATGTAACCTAGAAAAAAAATTCAATTCTTATTTGCAGTTATAGGAGGGGAAGGGGATGCCATGTAAAAGTGACTAAGATCAAAACTTGAACTTTAATAGCAATGAAGATAGATACTTTACAAAACGAAAAGGAAGTAGTAATTTCATTTTCCAAGTAGAATTTCTCAATTGTGATGTCGGTCAGGAAGTCATATATCTGACAAACTTTTAGCATATTATCTCTTAAGAAGAGTCCGGTGCTGCTAATGGCCTGAAATGCATATTTCTAAGCTGGTAAAACACGAGTCAGAGCTTTTTACCCTGTCTAATATCCAGCAGGAACTAAGTGAATTATAGTTGTTCAATGGTTGACTTGCAAGTTTGATATGGCCATCAACAGTGTCATATAAAACATTAGGTCCATGCGTGCCTTCATAGGGTGCAGTCTGTCTACTTATTTCTGTTCTAATACATAATATCTACAAAGTGCACTGGGCATTCTACATTCTATATAGTATAACCTTTGGCCTGTTCTTAGCTCTACACTTTGCATTATAGTTGTACTACAAAGTGATCAGACTGATGATTCCACAGGCATCTAATTTTTATGTACAGTCATATCTTCAATCTTCATCCATTCTGTTGATGCTTTTGGTCATTTGTAAAGATAGATGCAATTTCTCTGCAGAACTTGGGTAGGTCAAATCAAGTTCTATTCTGAATTTAAGAATAAATTTGTTCTTCATTTTGAAAACTGCTTAGAGAATCAAGCTACGAGGTTGGAGGCTGCACCGCTTAACACATACTTCGGCTTAGTTGTCGAGTCTAATGGGTATCTATTCTGCCAAATTCACCAAAGACTTGTACCAGCCTCATCCCTTTTTGACAGCCATTAGGGCGGGGCATGGCAGATGGAACCCTGGTGGACAGTTCAATACTCTGTCAACCTCACCGGTGAAAAAAAGATCTGTTGGTGTAATTTGTTCTATTCAATATCAACTGTGATTAGTATCTGCAAACTCTTGCGTGTTGTATTTCCAGTAACGGGAAAGATAACAGAATGAAAAACGGTTGCCAGGGATCGCGAATGTGAACAACCTACAACGAGAAACGAGTCTCCTGGTCAGGTCTCTGGTAACATAGATTACAGGTAGCCTAAACGAGTGAAAAGGGCAGGAAGGCTACCGTGTACCGTGGGTAATTTCGGCCATTCAAACCCTGGTGACTTAAAAATACCTATCTCTCACCGGTTATCCCTTTTAAACCCTTCAAACACTAATATTGGTCATTCAAACCCCGAGGGCGGTAAAGGCTTCAATATAGAGCACTTTTTGTATACCGATTGCCTTAATGATAGACAGTTGAAGAGCAACTCCTGAGAAGTCCTGATTTCTATTCAATTATCGATTTGATTGCTGTTCATTGCCCATTTTAAAGAACAAGTGTGTTTCAAAATAAGAATCTAAAGGTGGGAAACTCACCTTGCTTTCCGAATATTCGGCCGAGTCTCTGTGGAAAATAATATTAGAAAACCCTGACAAACTTATTACTCAACGGCTCCTCGCACCCCATCATCATCAATAACAACCATGAGAAGCCTGCAATTCATGTCTTCAGCGGCCCGCATTCTGGTATCTTTCGTCCTATTCAATTTCACCATTCGACAAAACAAAGCTTCAAATATGGTACGGATATGGATACTCTGTTGGTACTCCGGCACTTACATTTATTTTCCTCCATGTTTGCACCAGGGGAACCGGGTGGGAGAGCGCTCACTATGTTCGCAATTAGTGACAACTCTCTAACAAACTTGGAGAGACTTATGCTTGCAATTAATTAAGTATTACGACAGCCACATAATTGTGGCTAATCAATGTCGAAAGGTTGATAAGATGAAAAGAATCCTTAAAAGAATATATTAAATTTTATTATTAATTAACAAATAAACGGTTGAGCTTCATTTATTTGGTGTTAATATTTTAATTTATGTTAATCACTTACGTAGCAATTAGTTAGCTATCAAAGTAAYTTTTAAATATAATTAGGTAAATGTAAAAAAGTAAACACATAAACAGATGTCTTTATAATAGCTAGGAAGTTAATGATTGAAATCACAGCCATTTATTTTGTGTGACTACTAAGAATATTCCAACCATATTTAACCCTCTCAATAGAAAACTTATTAAGCACTAAACCCCTATTTAATCTGCCCATTGTCAATAGGTGTACACCTTTCAGTGTAAATATATTATATTAGTTTGGACATTATTTTTTTGGTGTTGTTTAACTGTTCTACGTTTTGGTGGTTTTTTTCGTTAGAATCCGGCAATATAACGGAATCACTATTTTTTGTTATTTATATTCATTTTTGAATGTAAAATTTGATTTAGCATGTTGAAAACCCCTAGGGCAATATATCCCCAGAAAATATCGTCGAAGAAAGACCACGTAGAACATTTAGACTACGGCCATTTTTTGTGAATACACTTATTGGCATAAGAATCATGGTATGTTGGAGCTTATATGTTGTTGTGGGTTGCATCTCTCAACCAATGAGGGATTAATTTTTTATAGAGAGAGGTATTTATGTTATAAAAATATATTGGGGCTTATGTGTTGTTGTGGGCCGTGTCTCTCAACCGATGAGGGATTAAGTTTTTGTATAAAGAGGACAATTTCAAGATCCACAATTTTTAGACATATCAAATCGTTGCACCCATTGGCATAAGGATCATTGTAATGTCCCCCACCTCTTGATGAAGAGGTTTGGAGAGACTCAGTAGTTTAGTCATCCCCACTAGACTATAGTCTCATGCAGCATGGGGAAAAGTCAGTTAAACTCAATGTTATAATTTGAAGTTGACTTGAAAAGGTAAAAAGTAACTCACTGGAGGATCAGAGCGCTTGAGGTTGAGTTAGGAGTTGAACCTAGGGGTTAACTTAACTCAACAGAGGAATAGAAAGAGGTATAAAGGGAAGCCTAGGGCGCACCTCTCATGCATCTTGGATTATTATGCATTTTGCTATTTGGCTCTTGAGCACACAGTTTTGAGTGTTTTGAGAATACAAACCTTAGAGAACAACTCAGTGGTGAAAGATTCCACCCATCTTGTTCCAAGCTTGGTCTCGGGGATGCAATACTCCAACCACACCATTCTGCAGCATTCGTAGGTACTATCACTCATCCAAGAGAACAACAAGTTGTACCCTTGAGGGTTTCCAGTAGGGGGGCACATCATTCTTTGGAGGAGGGTTCGATCCAAAGGTCTGAGAGGGCTTTTGGATATTTGAACACTTGGGTTTTCTTTACAGGTCCTCGATCTATCATTTCAGTGCTTTTGGAGAGGGTTATTCCTGCTAGTTGATTTCTTAGAGCAGTGGCACGATTTGGAGACAATGAGGGTATTAATGATATTCAGATCTACTCAGTTTGGAGGGGTTATACTTCAGATCTGGTCCTGAGACTTCACCCAGTGACTTGCAATGTCTTGATCTACCTTTCTAGTGAGTTTCAGGGTATTTGGAGGGATCCTTCATCAGGGCCGAATTATTGGACATTGACAGGCTTCAGGAGGGCGCAGCTTTACTGGAGGGTTCAGCAATTGGAGGGATATCTCTTAGCATCTGTCCCTGAGACTCCAGGAGGGGGGTTCTAGCACCCTGATCTATCATTCTACAGATTTTGGAGTCATTTGCAGACTTCTTTCAGTTGGGCCAAATTATTGGTCTTCTCAATTCTACAGGAGGACGTGCCATCAGCCAGGGGAGTTTGGACTTGACCCTGGTTCTTCTATATTGATCTTCATTTTGTATTCAGCCTTCAGAGGCTTATATCTTCTTGTCGGGAGCATTTTGTAGCAACTCGTATCTTATTTACTGGAGCTATCTAATGTTATTCCAGATCTACATCCTCTTTGTATCAGGTTCTTGCTTATCATATTAATAAAGGTTGGATCTATGTTGTTTGGTTCCATATCTTGTGTACTAGTCATATCTTGTATTTCCATTGAATATATCGTTAGATCTGTGCTTGATAACTGAATATAAACCCTAAGGCCAAACTTAAGAAGTTAACATGCAAGCAAACACTCAAACATAAGATAATCAGTGGTCAATTAGTGTTCCAAGCGAGAAAAAAAAATGGCTTGGGAACATTACAATCATGGTATATTGGAGCTTATATGTTGTTGTGGGCCACATCTCTCAACCAATGTGGGATTAATTTTTTGTGTAAAGACACTCTAAGTATTTATGTTCGCAATCGAGGATGGCAGGTGCGGGAGGGGTCATTCTTGATCCTAGGGGGAATAAGGTAATATCCTACTCTCAGAGCTTGGGAATTGCATCCAACAATCAAGCAAAAGAATATGCTCTTTTTAAGGGGGTACAATTAATCAAAGAGTTAGCGATCCAACACCTATTCAACATTGGAGATTCCATGAATATCATTCGAGGGATGATCATTGGAGTTCCTCCTAAGAATATTCATCTTAGCATCGTTTTCAAAGAGATTGCCTACGAGTTAAAGGGTATCACAAATGTTACATTTAGGCATGTCAAAAGAGAAAATAACTCTTGGGTTTATTTCCAAGCCAATTTAGGAGTCAACTTCCAAAAGGGGTCATTAATAATAATGGAAACGTGTCATATCACCAAATCCCTTAATTAATGCGGGTCTCAATTGATCAAACGCAAGCCTCATGGGTGTCTCGTTCCCATGATACCTTAGACGTCACCACATGGAAGATCACCCTCGTCTCATACCTTGCATCCATGGGAAGCATCCCTTATATCACCTAGGCGTATTCTCTGCACATGCAAGGTGGGATTAGTGGGACAAGGTACAGGTTAGTTATGTTGAATGGATTTGAGGATGCAATGAATTTGAAATCGGCCTCAGAATTTAGAGGTCCCTCTCACCTAAAATCAATCATGGTAGATGATGGGTTCCCTGTTGTGTATGTGAGTTCAATTAAATAGTGTTGGAATGGTACTTTTCCATGAATTTTACCTTATAGTCGTGACGATGAATGGATATATTCAGTGCTTTGGATGGCCTATGTGGTTTAAAGCCAGTCTAGAGTCATTTCCGTTTGAAGCCAGTTGCAGAGTAGTAGTCATTGGGAGCTTGCAATCAGGAAAAGATACCGGAGGCATAAGTTAATTGCTTAAGGAGGTAAATCCTACAATCAATTTGCAGATTCACGGGAATCTAGGATAGTTGATATGAGGTGGGCATAAGGCAACATTATTCCAATTGGGTTTGCAGTTGTCGTTAAGTATTAGTTAGAGGACGGGGAGGCAAGTGTGGGAGAGGTGCTCTTTGACCCTTGAAGAAATCAAATAATGGAGTATTCTTGGAATCCAGGAGCCACAACCAATAATAAAGAAGAAACTTATGCCATGCTTATGGGTATACAATTGGCAAAAAAAAGAAATATTTCTAAGCTAAATATAGTTGGTGATTCCCAAAACAGTATTTGTTATTTCATTAAGACCCCCCCTCCAAAGGAAACAATCCTAGATAATCTCGTGGAACATGTTAAACATTGTTAGCAAGGTATTCAGTCCCATTTCTTTCACATCCTTCGTCATCATAACTCAGTGGCAGACTCTTTAGCAAACAAAGCAATTGGGATAGCCCCTGGTCACACAGGTGTGAATGGTAAGGTGTTGGTGGTTCCCCCTCCATAAAGTTTGAAATGCACGAGTGCCAAAGATGGATTGGGCATGTGGTACATCCTCCTCTATGTGTGGAAGGGACAGATGCAACATATAACGCGAACAACTCCATTAGAAGCTTGGGAACAGTAATTCCAAATTTGAATTGGTATAGTCAGCGCGTGGTGAGATAACTCTAAGGATGGATCTTGTACGCAGGAAGCCTGTGAACACTCTGGTTATGATGGCTCTAGCACAGGGGAGAGGAATGTTCATTAAGGTGGGGAGGCAAGAGATGTACGTCTCCTCAACCAAATTAAGGAGGATTTCGTCAGTTGTACGTGGGAGATGCATGGCCAGCTTGCGATGGTTATCTCGGGCATGAGATACCAGGTATATGATAAATTCGCTCTTCAATTTGATTTTGAGATCATTGCTCCTCCCGACCCTCTCCATATTTGGTCCTGGAGCCAATGTTGGAATTGTTTGGGTAGAATGACCTCTGATAAGTATGGTTCGTCTATGAAAACCCGAGAATTGTCATCACATTTGGATATTGCAACAAGTAGATATAATAGGGTGTGAGACCTTGAAGAAGGAAATCCTGGCTCAAACAACAATTCAGTAGAATCATTGGAGAAGTCTCTCAAGCTCTTGGACTATCCCACCCCCAATTTGAAAGACAACTCATTGCGAATTCTCCTGGACAAGGAAGTAAAGATGGACAATAGGGATTTGACAGACAAAGTTGACGACGAATTGGAGGAGAGTAATGAAGAAAGAGAAAGATTGGCTATTATAGTCAATTTCCTCATCTTTACAACGACATTCACAATTGATACTCTCAGGCAGCATCATGCTCTCATCAACCAACTTCAGGATGAAGTAGATTTCTTGCATCGCCAGCTTATCTCTCTTCAAGAACAAACCGCTCAAAGGATTGAGGAACCTAGAAATTTAAGCTCGGATGCAAGGTCAATAGAAGGCGAGGAAGAAGAAGTTGGAATTTTACTAGATCTGAATGTGCTAGTGGAAGTAGAGGAGGAACAAGAACATCCAGAGAAACTTCGTGAAGCATCAAAGAAGTGACACATAGCAAGTGTATGTTTTAAATTCTCAGTATGTAATTTTGTCGTATCTATGTAGCCAAATTTAGATGTAGTAGTAAGAATGTGACAAGGTCTATAGGCACAAAAACAATAGGCAGAATGAAGCTCTGTCAAAACCATAATTTTGAAATTTTGATGTCTCTATTTGTACTATGTGGCTCTGGACACACCTTTTTATATTAATACAAATCTCCCAGTTTGTGTGAAAAAAAAAGTTTTAGTCAAAGGAAGGTGGCGCAGAGCACTCAGAAAGACAATTGGATATTTAGCTCCTCGTTCTTGCAAAATAGTTGGGACAACATGGTGAATGTTGTCGAAGGTTTCCCATTCAAGATAACTTGCATTCCATATCACTTGAATTTTGGTGTAATAGTTCAGATATTTCATATGGTTAAGATGTCACGTCGCCATTCACGTTCTCGGGAACAAGAATTCCCTCTTGATACCTTGGAACAGGAGATTCACCAACTTCAGTTAGATTATCATTCCCTCTCAGCGTGGGTATCCCAGATTCTCGACATATTGATGCAACATTGGACTGCATTACAACAACAACATGACGAAGTTAATGTTATTCTAATGTAAGTAGAACACATGCAGATCCAGAGGGAAAGGTTTCCCCCAACTTTGGGTGAATATCCATCCAGTAGCAGCTCTTCACCAGCAGCGACTCAGCCTCCACTTGATCTGAATCAACAAGCAGATGAAGCGGAAATGGAATAGGAAGAACATCTCAACGAGCAACCATGTATCTAATGTGCTTCATGACTATTTGTATTTTTGGGGCCTTTTATTGTGTTTACTCTTACAAATTATGGAATGTAATTAATAGCAGTAGAACAAAGGCAGACATAGAAGTATATAGGTAAGTAGCAGGACTATTTGGATTAACAGAAATGCCTCTGGGATTGGAAAATTTTGATTTACTTCTCGCGTGCTTCGTCCGCCCCTTTTTTTATTAATATAATATCCTCTAGTTTTTGTCAAAACAAAGTATTTATGTTTGCAACCAATCAATCATTGTGTTAATGGGAGGCACCACCTCCCTTATGGTTGCACCCATTGGCATAAGGATCATGGTATATCGAATCTTATATGTTGTTGCGGCCCACATCTCTCAATCAACATGGGATTACTTTTTGTACATAGAGGTATTTATGTCGTAAGAACAATTTCACGATACAATTTTTGGGTGTTTCCAACTAGAGGAAGGGGGGAGGCTAAGCAACACCACTTCCTTTTGATTGTTGCCATTGGCATAAGGATCATGGTATATTGGAGCTTATTTGTTGTTGTGCCACGTCTCTCAGCCAATGTGGGACTGATTTTTTTGTATAGAGAAGTATTTATATCTTAAAAACAATTCCAAGACACAATTTTTGCATGTATTCGACTTGAGGAAAGAAGGAAGGCCAAGCAATAAGCATTATCACACCACAACTCTAACAAGAGGTGTCACTATATTTGCAACTCTAACAAAATAAGAGATGTATTTATCTTCGCAACCAATCAGTCATTATGTTAGTAGGAGGCGCACCACCTCCCTCGTGGTTGCACCCATTGGCATAAGGATCATGGTATGTCAAATTTTATATGTTGTTGTGGACCACCAATGTGGGATCCATTTTTTGTACATAGAGGTATTTATGTCGAAAAAAAAATTCCAAGACATGCAATTTTCGGATGCATCCAACTAGAGAAAGGGAGAAGGGCAAGCAACACCACTCCCTTGTGATTACACCCAATGGCATAAGGATTGTGGTATATTGGAGCTTATATGTTGTTGTGGGCCACATCTCTCAACCAATGTATGATTACTTTTTGGTATAGAAATGCATTTATGTCATAAAATCAAATTCCAAAACACACAGATTTTGGACATGTCCAACTTGAGGAAGGGGGGAAGGCCAAGCAACAAGCATATTCACACTACAACTCTAACAAGAGCTGTCACTGTCTTTGCAACTCTAACAAAATTAGAGAGGTATTTATGTTCACAAACAATCAACCATTATGTTAGTAGGAGGCACCTCTCCCTTGTGGTTGTGCCTGTTATCCCCGATATCTAGGGATAACTAGGAGATCATGTCTCGAGGCTCACATGGTCCTAGACATGGAGTACCGAGAGCAGGAGTGACTTGAGCATGGCCCTGGAGGGCCCAT
>JZKD02S2128294.1:7426-30664 GCA_000966675.3 Picea glauca
TTGTAGTCCTTGTTCAACTATTGTTGTACCGGGTCGTAAACGGATGTGTGCTTAGTCTGCTTGTGCTAGGCGGGATGTAGACACCTCCCTGTAGCCTAGTATATAAGCCTATGTCTATGCGTATTTTTTGTGTAAGGATTCCAGTGCCGTATCAAGAGTCTCGGGCCCTTTAAAGGTAGGGTTTCCACTCTTGCGACACCCCTGACAGAGTTTACTAGTTTCTGCCTGAGCAGTTGGCCAGGAGCCTGTCTGACCTTCTCTCTCTCCGGAGTAGAGAACTAAGATTAAACACCCTGCTTTCCTGTGCAGAAATAGTAAGATCTACTACTATGGATTCTTCCCTCGGTAATCGTAATGTGCCTAGCCCAGTGTGTCGTTAAATGTATGCGTTGTGCACCTTGTGTCATGGGTTGTTTATTGCTTGCAGTTACTCGTTGTGTGCCTTCAGTCTTCATTGTGATGAACATCGTGGTTGCGTCTTGATGGTTGTCGGGTGGCGACGTAGAGTCAAGGGTGTCTGTTACTTCTTCACGCGCACACACACCTTAAACAAAAAAAAAAAATCTGCACCTGTTATCACAGTTGTTGTCGTAACGAGGAGGTCGTTACACAATCAAACCATTTTCATCTATGACACATGATCCAAAAATCTCCCAAACAATCAAACCATTGGAATCAATGACAACATGATCCAAAAGTTGTAATTTTATTTTAGTATGCAGTGTCCATACTCTTGAATATTCCATACATAATCCATATCTTAAGGATAAACAGATTCGTATTTTTGATAGGAGGTTGAGTAATTTATAGGTTCCTAGTTGTAGAGTTTATTCTATGAGTGAAAATATGTGTAGCTCTAATAGGATTAATGGAAGGCCTCCATATGCAATGGAAAAATAAAAGGAACTCATGTATATCTTTTAAGAATGCGTATTTGTCAGATCCTTATGGAAAGGAATGAAGTTATGTTGGATCCTTATGCAATGAGTCAAGACATTTATCTTCATTTCTCCTCTCTATTGTTGTCTCTCCAACCAGGCTCAACTCTTTTGACTTACTCATATTTGTATTCCTCAGTTGCTCGGCTCTTCTAGTTGATATACCTAGACTAGAAACCATCTCTTGCTCCAATCTATTCAATATAAATCTTCCTTTGAAGGTAGTAATTGTGATTGGGGGAGTATGGTCTTCCATAAGTTGTTACATGTTTTAGAAATTTAGATCGTTGTTAAAAACCATGTTAAATTAAAATTGTATATTATGTGGCTCTATCAAATATGATGGCTCCCATTGCATGGCTTCACAAAAGGGAGAAAAGCCTCTTATTGTACTGAACATATCATTTTCATCAGTTTGTAATATAAGACAATTTTTCCCAGAGAGAGAGAGAGATGTAACCTCTAGAGGATGGGAAAATATGAACCTTGTGGGAAAAAATGGAAGATGAGAAAAAATATCCTCCAATTTTAAAGTTTCTTAAAACAAGTAAAGGGAGATATTACTAATAAAAACAAGACATTTGAACTTTGAATTCATAGATATCATTATCAGTCAATGTCACAGAGTAAAAGAAATCCATTTTGTAAATTCTTGTCTGAACTCAGAGATATCATTATCAATCAAGGTCACAAAGTAAAAGAAAGCCATTTTGTAGATTCCTATATGGTTTCATAATTAGAAATGAAATAAGAAGTCAACATCAAGCCACAATTGTTGCAATAAGAGAAACCGTAAAAAAAAATCCCTCTCATTCGAATCAATCGTCTTTAAATGGAAACTAAAAGCAATAAAAACTCCATAGGAAGGAATATTAAGAACTTTTCATATGCAAGTACCTCATACATCATGTTGTCAATGTACATACATAATTTTACTGATTTTTCCATAATAGTGGACCTATAGACATTGAAAACCATCCCTTAGGGGCTTCAACACATGGTATCTTGATCAAGGAAGAGTTCCATTAAGGATTTTAAATATCTATAAATATTAGATGTCCCTAAAGGCCAAGACACGACTCAAGAAATTATTATAATCATGACATATTCTATATACTAATAAGCATGATACTCCTTCATTGGGAGATTCTTTATCTCTATCGGGAAGACAAGCATTGGTGCTGAGCGGGGAGAGAGACATAGATGGATAACCCCAACACAAAGAGCGCTTTCTCAGAGTGATGGAGTCAAGAGAGGTAGTATTGTAAGCCGACCCCTTGGAGTCTATTGATTACAGTCTCTGTGAAGATCCACGATGTCGTAGCCATTTTAGCAGAGAGATAAATGTTTACACAGAGAGGCATTTCCCTCCTCCAGAACAAAATATTCTCTATCTTTTTCCACCACTTGTCAACTACAAAAATTATTCTGCCATGGCTTGAAATCCTCCATAAAATATGGCATAAAAATATGCCTCATAACAAGATTGCAGATGATATAAATCCGATTATTATGAACCTTAATTCATCTTATCTTGCAACTGCAGATCTTTGGGCACATATGGACATTCGATAAGGATGCAAAAGTGACAATGTTGGGTTTGGTACCAAGTTTGGCACAATATTGTAAGTATATTAGTTGTTTTGTTGGTCATAACTAGTCAAGTATTCAATGCTTAGTTTTAAGGGCGAGGCATCAAATGTTGATAAATATCAATGACTAATGGGAAGAACCTTTAAAAATCCAGGGAAGAAGTATGATCCTGAAAGCTATAAATTCTCTTGGCCAATTCAAATGAAGTGTTCATGCTCCAGACATGCCATTCATCCGAGAGATCAATGTGAAAATCTTGTTGGGAGATTTATGAAGGAACTAAACTATGGAGGATAGGAAGAACAAATAAAAAGGGCATCTAAGGCTCAAGCAATTAGTTTAGATGATGGTTTGGTAAGTACTAAACTTAACCACAACTCATCTGACAATGATGTTTAGGGAAGGTTTCTCCAACTCTTCTGCAACTACTAAGACTTCCAGAAATCAATCAAGCATGCAAGAAAGGAAAAAACATAGTATACAACTAAGTTTTCAGCGCAAAATAGGAAAATTACACTATGTGCATTGAAACTTAGCTGTAGAATGACATTTCACAGGAACCGGTCAGATAAAGTTCAAATTTCCATCAAATCAAGAGGATCTCTTGAATAGGCCCAAGACTAGAAAATAAACACAAATTTCATAATACTTATATCTACATAAAATATATTTAGCAGGGATGAGAAGTAAAGTTGTTTCCATGGAAAATGATGAAGGGGTGAGGGTTTTATGGTTTAGCATGCTAGCTAAATTCTTAACCACCTACTTGCCCACCAAAATCATGGAAGCCTCACTAGCTATAGATAAAATAGCAAAGGAGCACTGCAAAAAGAAGCTCAAGAGTTAGGGATTCCTAATCTTCTAACTACCACAAAGGAAACACTCGATGTTGCCTCCTAAACATAGGTGGAAAAATGAGTAACTGATCTATATAGTTGATAGTAAATTAGAGAGCCATTAAAATTTGTAATTCTCTTTATGGTCGATAACCATATTATATTTTGTAGTTCTCTATATGGCTGACCACCATTTTATTGTCATTTTTCCCATTTAAATTGATAAAGTGAAAGATTTTATTATTATGTTGGTTTGATTGCTATGTGATTATGTATGCTTGCTTCTACACTGATTTGAATCATTTACATGAATTTAAATATTTGTTCACTGTGAAGTAATACACATGCTCTTAACTTTGCAAACTGCTCCATTGGTAAGTTATATCCGTCTCCTTGCATTCATCTGTAGAGTGGATTACCCACATGTCTCAAAATTCATTGTCGAGGTCATGGTTTAATGTTTATGTGCCAATTCAATTTAATTGATCAATGAGATTTATTACATGGCAATGGCCATGTTATAATTCTTCGTTCTCTTATTCAATTATTGCTGCTAAATTGCTAAGTCCAGAATCTCAAGTTCTTTTTGACTCTTATAACAAAACATTTTTCTTTGAATGTGTTGGAAATTCGAATATATACAAACATGGTGATCTCAGTTCGTTTATTTCTTGTAATTTTTTTGCTCTATTCACTAGATTTTTACTTGGGTTTGTGTTCTATGTAATTCACCAAAATAAACAGTCATTCCATCGATTCTTAGTAAATAACCTTCCGAGTCTTAGTAAACAATCTTTTGTGAGTTATTCATCATGGTATAAACCAAAATAATAGTCGTTGCATTGACACTTAGTAAATAGCCTCATGTGAGTTTTATTACAACATGGTATAGGCCATTCAATAATAGGTTGTACCTGAAGAATGTCATAAAATTACATTCTTCATGTAGATTTAGGAATTTCTGACTATAGGCTTCTGTTGGAATGTCCTTGGTACTTATAGACCACATCAGGTGCTAACAATATCTCTCAGAAAGTAGGGGTTGGTGCTATGGGCTTGGGATATGCTAGTAGTGAAGTAGTGTCTACCATGGTCAAAGAATATAAGGAGAGAAGAGACTTATTAGTCCAAATATTGCAAGCCTTGGAGGGTGTTATATTATCAGTTCCTCAAGTATGTTTTGTTTTGCTTGATCACATGTCCTAGATTATGCACCTATCTGGTGAAATTTGTATTTTCTTATCACTTGTAAGAGTAACTTTGAAATTTTTTACTAAATTAGTTTCTTCTAATGAAGGGTGCATTTTATTTATTTCCTGATTTTAGTTCCTACTATGGAACTGAAGTGGAAGGGTTTGGTGTTATCGATTGCTTGAAAGATCTCTGTCGTTAATTCCTAGAGAAGGCACAAGTATGTGTAATTGTCAATAGACACTTTTTTTTTCTTTTCATTATAGTGCATAGACCATTCAGAGTTGATACAGTTATCTAGTATCATTTCACTCATTTTTACATGGACAGGAGTTGGGGAAAACATAATGTTGTTTGAAATTTATATAACTTGCAATTTTAGTATTCTCACTACTTTTGTCTATTATTTATTAGGTGGATGATGTGTTGAAGATTGTCATAAATGTTGGTTTACCTTGTCCCAGGAGATTCCTTTGGCAATGATGACTGCATTCGTATTTCATATGCTACATCCCTTGACACGCTTAGAACAACCATAAACAATATAGAGAAGTCCCTGTTGCTTTTGCGCCCTGTTGCTGCAACATCTAAGAAAAGCTAACTACTAAGTAATATTTAGTGATTCTGAAAGGAAATAATGTTTCACATTCTTGGAATTATATTCTCACCATATATCTTGAAATGGCATGAGTGGCCATACTTTCGCTATAAACAATATTGTAAAAAATTTCCAAGTTTAGGTAGAAGTTGAATTGAATGTTTCAACCTTCTCAAGGTGTCAAAAATTTTCTATTGTTGTTATGTGTGTTCATTTTAGAAATGTTTGTAGTAAAAGTCAGTTTCTTGATTTGGTGAGTAAGGTCCAGTCAGGACTTGGGATTCTAACCTCTTATTTGAGATGACTGTGTAAGCAATTCTATTAATGTCAATTTTATTGTGAGATAACAAGTTGTTGATTGCTATGCCCATTTTCTACAATGATTGATGCAACTTTAGCTTTGATATATAATGCATACGAAATATTTCTATCCTAAAATCAAGGAGAAGACAAAATGCACAAAGAACCAAACTAATTATCTCCATACAAAGCTTTAGTGGACAACTAGAAAGAAAATAGCAAGGTCACAATAAAACATTTTTTCCTGTATAGGTAGACTACTATATTGTGTGATCTTTCTGCATACTGTGACATTAGAAGCATAGGGGCACCAGACCTAGACTCAAATGATGAACATTTCTAAGTCACCATAACCAGGAGGATTTACTACTAGAGGCCGAACAAAGAGAAAGAGCAAAATAGTCAGAATAATAATCAATAACCCAGATTAAAGCATGTCCAAACAAAACATGAGTTAAGAAATGAAAAAATTAAACCCRATTCAAGGGCAATGCATTCAACTTAGCTTAGCTAGAAATTAACAAAAAACCATTGAGGACATAACATCGTGTTAGGTAAAGCAACTCTGAAACAAGGATACTTTCTATGGTTCCAYGTATATTTCATGATCCTCAAAGACGAGTTTGGGAGTTAACCATAAATTGMATTTTACTTCATCTTCAACAGGKTAAGAAAAGTTTGGGATTTAACCAGAAATCACTTTTTACTTTATGTTCACCAAGGAAAGACAAKTTTRGSACTCAATCAGAAATCACTTTTTACTTTATGTTCAYCAAGGAAATACAAGTTTGGGACTTAATCARGAACCACTTTTTACTTCRTGTTCACCAAAGCAAGTTTGGGGCTTTACTAAAACTATTATGATTGGCTGAGAGTTATGMTGGCGAGATTTARCTGAGCACTTACATCAACATTGCATTCAAATAAATTGGATTCARCTAACATGMTTTTAGAATTTTTTGAAAGAAGTTTAAGTACCTTACTATTGTCCATTGATGTCCTTGAGACATCCTTAATGACCTGAGATAAACTGAGGGATTCCTAGTTGTCCCATGGAAGGCTAGATGCTTCCAAGAGCCCCATTGGCCTACAATTTAAAATATAAAATGGAAAAAGAGATGGTTTGACCATGGATGATTTTAAGGGCTAAATTTCGCTCATGGGCTAATTTTCCATGGTTTTTCCAAAACCAAGATTCACTATTTTAAAAATGATTCGCCCAAATTCTATAGGATAAAATTATTTTACCTTAAAAATTGCCAAAATTTTATAAAAACTATATAAAATCCTTAGAAATTTGAATATTTTTACAAAAATATCGCCAAACATTTAGAGTTGGCATATGAAGGATAAGTAATATTCGCCAAGGTTTCTACATTTTAAAATAAATTTCCATCCTTAAAATCATCCCTGGGTTTGACTTGCAACTTAAATTTTTTTACTGCAACCTGTTGGGTGCAAGAGAACAGGGTAACCTTATGATCTGGATACTTGCACTAGCTTCAGAAATATGGTTGTATTTCAATGAAGTATTACATTATATTTTTGTCATGCACAGAAAATTAAAAGACTTAAAAATTCATTATCCACCCTCCTAACTCTTGTCATTCCTTTGTCACTACCCCTTAAATTTTGTCCCTAGTCCCCAACTGTATCGAAGCATGTCCCTATGTCCCTCCATTCTTGAACCTTGGTGAGCACATAGGATGTTCCACCATTACATGAGCTTATATTTACTTAGTATAGACTCTAGTCTTTTAGAGCAGTTGCAAAATTTCCTTCATTCCCTGTTCCACCATGAGTTGTTTTGAAATTTGAATAATAACACAAATTTATTGAAATCATAGTAATGGACCTCTCACTTGAAAAATGTATGTAATAGATCCATTGACATTTTTTTCACAATGAAGGTGTAACATGATACTAGCTGTTACAAAATAGTTTTTTCAAGGTCTAAAGAATGAGAGCTAACTTGACTATATTGATTGCTTAGAAAATCCATGCGATTTGAATTCCCTCATTGTGATTCTCATGTAATCAAATAATTTAAAGGCGTTAATTTTTTATAAAGGTATATAATTAATAATATGGTTGATACATGACTTAATCTATGAATCCATAACACTATCTTATGATTGTCGTTTGTTCCTTGTTAAGACTTTCAAAGAATCATGAACTAACTGTCAAGTTACAAAACAAAGCATTGTTCTAATTTTACCAATATGATTCATAATTCTTTTCTATGATGAAACACACTAAGATGAAGGACCAGGTAAATACCTATCAAGATGAACAAAAACCATGGTAATTATTCACCGCCAAAGCCTCACGCGGTACCTTCCGAGCGGGTTGGGATAACCGTAACAAATTCTAATTTTTGATGCTCTGAACAGGCGGCTCCACCACTAACATCTCTTGCCATTTTTTCCGTTCCGTCGAGGGGAAATAAGAACGAAGATTCAAGATATGAAAGGTAAATCGGGCCCCG
Organism: Picea glauca; assembly: GCA_000966675.3. NCBI lineage: Eukaryota > Viridiplantae > Streptophyta > Pinopsida > Pinales > Pinaceae > Picea > Picea glauca. The sequence continues at coordinate 15,371 of JZKD02S2128294.1, forward strand.
GGGAATTAGAGTTTTTCAAGATGGTATAAAGAATAAACTTTCACTCACTAGACTCTGTAGTTCTCACGAACTAGAAAAGTAACAAAGCTCTGATTTTAACCCAATGCATATATGGGTAGATCCCATACAATTTATACTAGGTGGGAGGGCCAAAATGCTCTCAGAAATCCCCTTGTTCTTTGGAAATCAGGCAACGAGAATATTGTAGATACCTAGTGCCCATACCACAAAATCGGGGTGAATTAAAACATAAACCCTGATTTTACCAAATGGCAGAGCGAAGAAGCTATCAAAAATTCCCATACTTCTAGAAATTTGGCTAATGGAAGCTTGTCCCTCTAAATTTCAGGGGTGAAATATAATTTTTTTCCTCTATCCCTCCTAAAAACATGGGCTAACCTTGCACGCGATTTTTCCCCTAAAATAAATTACGAGCTAATGATATAAGTTTAAAAAAATCACTCTAATACAAAAAATTCGCCCACTAAAAAATTGGAGGCCCCTTAATTTCACCCATGAGCAAAATTTTTCCCCTAAAATCATCTATGCTAAGAAATTATCATAAAGGGGTAGATTAAATCTATCATATTCAAGCACTAAGCACATTCACATAGGTCATATCTACATCCATATACATCATTAGCACAAAGCATAAGAAAATCTATCTATCTATATCAAAGCGCTCTAGCAAGTAAAGCATAAACATATCAAGACATCACAAAAAGTAGGAAAACACAACAATTATGTGGTTCACCCCCACCCTAGGGCTACGTCCACCCACTCTTCTTCTTTATTGCCTTCAGTCAATCAGTTACATGCACAGAGCCTCAAAACCTTACTCTGCATAGGACAGGAGATCTGTACAGCGCGCTAGATCCTCCTTCCTCGAGTAGATATAAGTACTCAGCCTTCCAAAACCTCTTACAATGACTTGCACTTAGCTATGCAAGTCTCACACAATATGCATATAGAACTTACAACCTTGATCACACAGATCCAACTTTAGCACTTATCTATTTCTATCACTTCTTTCATTACATCGCCTAGTCTTCTATATATACTTTACAAAATAGGCCTAAGCATGGGTAAACCCATGGGACGACATCCCATACCCGTTACATAATCCCAAATCCCAAAAAGGACCCAAAAAGGGGCCGAGATCCCACGATATTTGCTTCATCTTGTGCTCCTCCTTCGACAGGCTGTCGAAGTCCCAAAATAGGTCAAACTTGACCAAAGATCTCTCAAAACTTGGTCAAGGGCCAATAGGACCCCAACACTCACATGTGACTCACCCCGAGTCACTCTGATATGGGTATTTATGCTTCGAAATCGTCGATCTTGGCTCGAGCTACTTCGACTTGTTGTTGTGCCATAGCCTCTTATGCAACGAATTCTTGGATTACTACCTCATTCACAGGCCCCTCCAGGCACTATTCAGCTGCAATAACAACCTTCTCCAGTTCTGATCCTTGGCCTTCTACCTCTATGAACAATTGGTAGGCCTTATGTTGTACAGGTTGGAGTCTCTGAGTTACTTCCACAACTCTTCTCTGGATAGTGTGGATCTGTTGTTGGGCAGTGTGTTTCTCTTTGGAGCACTTCATTATTTCCACAACTGACAGAGGCTTCAACTGTTCCTATATTATTCCATCTCGATACTTTGCCTCTTGGATCTACACGCAATACAGATAAGAGAAACCCTGAATGACCACCGACATGTTAGTTTATTAGATATTTTCAAAGAAAAAGAATGCCTTGAAGCAAGAATAGGAGACTTTGACATTGACTATGTTCTAGATGAGGAAACACATGTGACTATCATGACAGAAAGAACTTGGGAACTTTTAGGGAAGCCTGCTATGACTCCTTCATTGGGAGGAATAGGGATATTTAGAGGAAAGTTGATAAACATATGTGGAAATCTCACCAAGATGTCTATGAATGTCAATGGAACTTCGATAGAGGAAGATTTTGAGATTATTATATTTATTGAGAACAACGCCCCATTTACCATGTTACTAGGAAAACCTTGGATTGAAAAATATTAGGACATAAGGAAAGAAGAAGAAGAAATTTTAGAGCAGAAGAAACAAGAGTTAAAATATTTTATGAATAGAAGGATCGCACACTTGATTAAAGAACATAATAACAGATCGAAGCTATTTAACACCAAAGACTCAGATGTCGAAGTTGCAAGAACACTAAAACACCGACATAAGATTGAAGTACCTATTCCAGATAAAGAAGAAGCATCACCCTTGAATATTAGGAAAGAATATCAACAGTGCGAAGTAACTACACCACAAGAAGATAAGATTCATAATGGAAAAAGGCATACCGAGATGAAGCTCACTCGAAATAAGGCTAGAAATCTAAGTAAGAAGAGAGTTAAGATCAACAAGTTACAAAATCTTTCAGAAGGAACCTTGCAGACAAAAAATTTGAAAAATTGGAACTTCATCGGGATAACAGAACAACGTCACATGGAGCTTTGCCATGGCGAAACAATATAGCCATTGGGACTAATATAACCATTCGTTCAACCCTCCAAACGGGTCGGAAGCCAATTATGGTTCGCCACCAGACCGTTGGACCACGCCGTAATAGATAGAACATAGTTAATGAAAGCTTCTTTCCCATTTGTGCCTGTTGCAAGGGCCCTTTTGGCAACACCTACGAAGCAGATGAAGTCTCACCCAAGGTAGAGCCAGGGGTGGTTGCAGGACTCAGGTGTCTTCAACCTTAGCTGGGACATAGATCTGTGATTGTAATACTTAACAGAGCACTTAGCACCGACAGTTCATCAATATTTAACCACTATTCTACTGCTCAGATAAAACAGAGCATCGCATCATTCACTCAGATCTAATGTATCTAAGAACTTATCATAAAGAGGTATATTAAATCTAGAAGATTCAAGCACTAAGCACATTCACATAGGTCATATCTACATCCATATACATCATTACCACAAATCATAAGCAGATCTATCTATCTATATCAAAGCACTCTAGCAAGTAAAACATAAACATATCAAGACATCGCACAAAGCAGGACAACACAAAAATTACGTGGTTTTCCCCCACCCTGGGGCTACGTCCAACAACTCTTCTTCTTTATTGTCTTTATTCAATCAATTACATGCACAGAGCCTCAAAACCTTACTCTGCATAGGACAGGAGATCTGTGCATCTCGCTAGATCCTCCTTCCCTAAGTAGATCTAAGTACTCAACCTTCCACAGCCTCTTACAATGACTTGCACTTAGCTCTAAAAGTCTCACATAGTGTGAAAAAATCACTAACGACCTTGATCACACAGATCCAACTTTGGCACTTAGCTATTCCTATCACTTCTTTTACTACATCGCCTAGTCTTCTATATATACTTTAAAAAATAGGCCTAAGCATGGGTAAACCCATGGGACAACATCCCATACTCGTTACATAATCCCAAATCCCAAAAAGGACCCAAAAAGAGGTCGAGATCCCACGATATCTACTTCGTCTTGTGCTCTTCCTTCGACAGGCTGTCGAAGTCCCAAAATAGGTCAAACTTGACCAAAGATCTCTCAAAACTTGGTCAAGGGCCAACAATCCTCTTATTGGCCCTTGACGAGGTTTTGTTGATATCTGGTCAAGTTTGACCTATTTTTGGACTTCGACAACCCGTCGAAGGAGGAGCGCAAGACGAAGCAGAGATCGTGAGATCTCGACCCCTTTTTGGGTCCTTTTTGGGATGTGGGAATATGTAACAAGAATGGGATTTCGGCCCATGGTTTTACCAATGTTTAGGCTTATTTTGTATGTATAAATAGATGTATAGGCAATGTAAAATAGAGAAGAGAACGAAGGCATCTATGTGATGTTAGTATGCAAGTAGGCTAAGTGCCAAGAGTTGGATCTGTGTGATCAACAATTGTAAGGCTTTGTGCATACTGTGTGAGACTTGTAGAGTTAAGTGCAAGTAATTGTAGCAATATTGTGAAAGGTTTAGTGCTGGAACGCAAGGAATAAGGATCTAGCAAGTTGCACAGATCTTTTGTCCTGTGCGAAGTAAGGTTTTTGAGGCTCTATTCTTGTAACTGATTGATTGAAGACAATAAAGAAGAAGAGTTGGTAGACGTATCCCCAGGGTGGGGTGAACACATAAACACTGTGTCATTATGATTTGTGCTTGTCTTAATGTGTTTATGACTGTCTTGCTAATTTATTTGATAGATATAGATAAATATGTTCACGCTTTGTGCTAATGATGTGTAAGAATGTTAGATCTGACTTCTATGAATGTGCTTAGTGCTTACTTCTGCTAGATCTGACCCATCTCTTTGTGCTAATTACTTAACTACCTTAGATCAGTGTGAATTCTGCGAATCTCTATTTTATCAATGAAGTAGATATTGATTGCATATCAAGGATCTAACGGTGCTAAGTGCTCTATTAAGTTCATAATCACAGTTCTATGTCCCAGCTAAGGTTGCATACACCTGAGTCTCGCAACCACCCCTGCCTCTACCTTGGGTGAGACTTCATCTGCTTCGAAGGTGTTGCCGAAAGGGCCAGTAGTTAGGGTTTTGTTGGTGCGTTGTTGTAGCGTTGAACCATGGGTCTGCCCCTGTGCCAACAAATGGTTCCATTGTTGGGACTGAAACTGTGATTGCTGGGAAGTGAGAAAGAAGAAGCTTTGTGCAAAGATTCGTCCTAAAGTTGTGAAATTTTTATGCATAGATCTGTCTCTCTAGCGCATAGTATTCTACTTGATTTATAAATATCTGTGCTAAAAGAAAGAAGCTCGATCTGAAGAAAAGAAGTCAGATCTGAAGGAGAGAAGCAAGATCTGAAAGCTTTGTGCTCTAAGAAAGGTAAAAGTGAGAATTTCTGATTAAAGAGGCAAGATCTATAAGCTCTGTGCTCTCATAAAGGTAAGAATAGTGAAAAGTTTTATATCTGGAAGTTTTGTGCTCTATAGAAGTAAGATAAGTGAATTTTTTTTTTTTAGAGTATGGATCTAGGTATGTTTAATAGAGTCTGTCCTAGTTCAGAAACTAGGGTATTGATAGATGAAGGAAGATTTGATATTAATAGATCTGACAAGAATAGTAAAAGATATGTTATACCTATGCATAGAAAGAATGTTTGGACTAACAAGTGGATGCAGTATCATAGAAATATTTTTTTGTAGGTTGGCTCCTATGATCCTATCGCGCAGTACCAGAAAGGATGGGGATCATTTAAAAGAAAGAGAGGATTAACCCTCTATTATAGTTGCAGAAGACTAGGACATATTGCTAAGGAATGCCTTGGAAGAAGACCTAGCTGTCTTTGTTGCAAATCTATGGACCATGAAGTGTTGGATTTCCCTAGAATGATTGCTAAGATTGAAGGAATGAATCTGAACCAGAAAAACCCTAAGTCAGATCCAGAAATGGAAGAATCCCAGAAAGAATCAGAGAAAGTGTTGTTACAGATGAAAGAAACCCTGAATGACCACTGACATATCATCTTATCAGGGATATTCAAAGAAAAAGAATGCATCGAAGAAAGAATAGGAGACTTCGACATTGACTGTGTTCTGGATGAGGAAACATAGGTGAATATCATGACAGAGAGAACTTTGGAAGCTATAGGGAAGCCTGCTATGATTCCTTCATTAGGAGGAATAAGATTATTTAGAGGGAAATTGGTAAACTTATGTGGGAAGCTTGTTCGCCTACCTATGCACGTTAATGGAATTTCGACAGAAGAAGATTTTGAGATTATTAAATTTATTGAAGACAATGCCCCATTTACCATGTTTCTAGCTAGCTCTTGGACTGAAAGAGACCAGGCCAGAAGGAAATAACAAGAAGAAGTGTTAGAACAACAGAAGCAGGAGTTAAAATAATTCATGACTAGAAGGATCACACAATTGACTGCAGAACAAGAGAACAGATTGAAGCTATTTAACACCATAGACACTGATGTCAAAGTTGAAAGAACCCTAGAAGGCCAACAAAAGACTGAAGTAATTATCCCAGATAAAGAAAAGTATTACCCTCGAATCCTAGGAAATAATCTCAACAATGTGTAGTTACTATGTTAAACAAAGATAAGAATCATAATGGAAAAATACATACCGAGATGAAGCTCACTAGAAATAAGGGTAGAAAGATAAGTAAGAAGAGGGCTAAGATTGAAAAGTTATAGAAGGTTCCAGAGGGAACCTCACAGAAGGAAATTTTGCAAAATTGGAGCTTCATCGGGATATCAGAACAACAACACATGGCACTTCGCCATGGAAAAGCAATATAGTCGTTGGGGACATTATAACCGTTAGATCGACGTTTCGAATGGGAAGAAAGGAAATTATGGTTCATTATCAGAACGTTGGACTGCGCTATAATGGACATAACAGGGTTAATAGAGGCTTCATACCCATTGGAAGTGAACCATTGTCGATTTACCTATTTATCCCACCATGCCACACACCAAGAACACTTTTTCTAATTGAGAATTTGAGCCCACAGACTAAGTCAAGTTTATACAGTGATTGTTGCGCTCTTTCTCTCTATCTCACTACTGCGTATAAGTTATTCTCCAAACCCACGATTGTTAACCCCGAGTGTGTATGTCGGATGAATTGAGTGCCATAGAGAGAGTTGTTGAAGAAGTTTTGATCAACCTGATGACTGAAAGAGTCATGTCAGAGAGAGGATTATCCACAGGTGTACAAGAATCATCCATGAGAGGACTGCCAACCTCTCTGTCAACTCCTCGAGCTGGACCATCCCGACCATCAGATGAGAAGCGAACTAATCATAGGGATGATCTCGCAAATTTTAAGTTGATTCCGAGCATATTACATACCTATATACCACCTTTGAGCAGTATTGTAAATTGTGACAACGTACCTAGAGATTTTGAGTACGCCTTGGTCATTGCGTACCTCTCGAAGGGGATATGGGCAGTTTGCGCAGACCAAGTTAATATTGCAGCATTGAAGTTTATAGACTTCAACCTCAGCGATAGGAAGGTCTACAACATGCTCTCCCCACATAAGTACCTAACCAGAACAAAGGGAAAGAATTTGAAGATCGTCCCTCAGTCATGGACCCATAAACTCGCACAGTCCACGCTGCTGAAGGTTATGAAGATTATGCACTTCGGACGACACCAGGAGGTGAATGGATGTGTCAAATTGTTTCTGTATTGTTACGATGGAGGTTATCTATGGTTAAGCCGTCACATAACAGTGGATCCGATGTTGATAAATCGGATCACCGGGCTTAGTATGCAAGGACCCGACCCACAAGATTTCTATCCTGGAAAAGCTATGGACTGTTCTCTGGATCAAAGGATCAAGGACACTTATGGTGATGTCGAGAAAGGAACGCGAGGCTACAAGGTAGCTTCTATTTAGAGTGGTGTAGTGTGATTCGCCTGTCAGATGATTGCAGGGAAGTTAGTACGCAAGAATCGACCCACCCAAGTGACTGGCTTTGCAGTTGACCTCATAGGGAAGTATGAAGTGGGCTTAAAAATGAATTGGGTGCAGTACCTGATGAACCAATTAGAACTTTACTTCAGAGAAGTTCAAGATCAAGGGTACAAATTCCACTTAAGCTGGCTATTGATCCTGATCTCTTTCATCACCTGGGAGATGCCAGAAGGTCCAACCTTCCCATACATCGAGCCATTTGAACCATTGGCCTCGAAGTTTAGTACATTGTAGTGCTCAGGTGACATGAATAAGCAATGGAAGTCAGATGTCGTGTTCCATACATACTACAACCAGTTGAAGCTAGCCATACAGTCCGAGCCTTGCATAACTCTGAACACTTTACATAGGTTCAGGCCTTTGATGAAGTTCAGCATAGACTGTCATTTCATTTATATCATAGTGCGAGATGATGAGCACAAGAAACAACTTCAGTCCTACTACAAGCTAAGGGAGGAGGACTTGGAGGAGATCACAAAGGACTGGTCGGTGGAACTCCTCATTCCAACAGACCCTGTGGAGATATCCGATATAGATAGTCCAGAAACTACACAGGATACACCCGGGCTGAGAAAGACAAAGAAGACTGAAGAGGTCCATGATTTAGACAACGCATCCATGAAGACTACTTCCATCTCACCCGAGCAAGGAGGTGATGATGCAGAGTTGAATGAAACAGAGGTCGAGCAACATCAAGGTGATGAGGCTGATCCCATGAAAAAGAGGAAAGGTTTTCCTCTGAAACCTTCCTCCCAGAAGAAATCGAAGGCCACTATGATGAAGATGCAGACCATCGTCACCTTTGATGACTTCGACTTCCTCGTAGCAACCCTGAATGATGCTTCACTGGAGATAGTAGAGAAGAAAGAAGCAAAGAAAGAGGATTTGTATGATCGAATCATGATTGAACTCTGAGGAGTACAACAAGCCCTACAATCCAGCTGCACAGTCTTTACTGCGTCGGGAGAGCCAAAAGTGGGAGATGAGCCAGCTCAACTCCACTGAATAGCTTATACAGTCGAAGATCGTATTCGACGAGCGCAAGAGGAAACAATGCAAGCCACCTAGGATTTGGCACAAGTACAATGAGTACTTGTAGAACAACTCTGAGTTGCCGAACAGGAAAAGAGCACTCTCTAAGAGAAGTTCGATGAATAAAAGGCACAACTTCAACAAGCCAATGAACAGTTGCTCGCCGAGAAACTTGAAGTGAAGGAAATGGTCAACAGAGAACTTCTCTCTGTGACTATCGTAGAATTAAAGGCAGAGGATCAAGTCACGAAGTAAGTAGCACAACTTGAAGAAGTGATCCAGCAGCTCCAGCAACATATATCATATTTAGAGCTACGCACTATACCGGAGACTCCATAGGAGGTAAGAGACTAGAGAGAAGCCACTGCCCACAACACAGTTGATATAATTAAGGCCCTTACCTTATAATGCAAGCAATTCATTGATCGCAGTGCCCAAACATATGAGAAAATTACCGAAAACCTAGAGTTGTAGGCACTGGAGTTGTAACTCCAGGAAGTGAAGTAGCATGCAAAAACACTACAAGTGTAACTGAAGTCTCTGTCAGCTGTGGAGAGAATGAAGAGATCTCAAGAGCAGCGAACCACCCAACAACAAATCCACAATATCCAGAGCAGAGTTATGGAGATAAATCAGAAACTCCAACCAGTACAAAATAAGGCCTATCAGTTGTTTACAGAGGTGGAAGGCCAGGGAGAAGAACTGGAGCAAGTTAGCACCGTGGCAGAACAACGCCTAGAAGGACCTATGAATGATTCAATCATTCAAGAATTTTATGAAAAAGAGCGTGTAGCAAAACCGCAAGTCGAAGAAGCTCGAGCCAAGATCGAAGCGTTCGAAGTAGAACTTCCTACATCAGAGTGACTCGGGATGATTCACAGGTGAGTGTTGGGGGCCTGTTGGCCCTTGACCAGGTTTTGTTGATATCTAGTCAAGTTTGACCTATTTTTGGACTTCGACAGCCTGTCGAAGGAGGAGCGCAAGATGAAGCAAAGATCACGAGATCTTGGCCCCTTTTTGGGATGTGGGAATATGTAACGAGAATGGGATTTTGGCCCATGGGTTTACCCATGTTTAGGCCTATTTTGTATGTATAAATAGATGTATAGAAAATGTAAAATAGAGAAGAGAATGAAGGCATGTATGTGATGTTAGTATGCAAGTAGGATAAGTGACAAGAGTTGGATCCATGTGATAAAGAATTGTAAGGATTTGTGCATACTGTGTGAGACTTGCAAAGTTAAGTGCAAGTCATTGTAGCAAGATTGTGGAAGGCTTAGTGTTGGAACGCAAGGAAGAAGGATCTAGCGAGCTGCGTAGATCTTCTGTCCTGCGCAGAGTAAGGTTTTTGAGGCTATGTTCTTGTAACCGATTGACTGAAGACAATAAAGAAGAAGAGTTGGTGGAAGTATCCCCAAGGTGGGGGTGAACCATGTAAACACTGTGTCATTATGCTTTGTGCTTGTCTTAATGTGTTTATGACTCTCTTTCTAAGTGCTTTGATAGAGATAGATAAATATGTTCATGATTTGTGCTAATGATGTGTAAGAATGTTAGATATGACTTCTATGAATGTGCTTAGTGCTTGCTTCTACTAGATCTGACCTATCTGTTTGTCCTAAGTACTTAACTACCTTAGATCAATGTGAATGTTGCGAAGCTTTGTTTTATTGACGAAGTAGATATTGATTGAATATCGAGGATCTGCTGGTGCTAAGTGCTCTATTAATTATCAAGATCTATGTCCCAGCTAAGGTTGCAAACACCTGAGTCTCGCAACCACCCCTGCCTCCACCTCGACCGAGACTTCATCTACTTCGCAGTTGTTGCCGAAAGGGCCGATAGTTAGGGTTTTGTTGGTGCGTTGTTGTAGCGTTGAACCCTGGGTTTTCTCCTGTGATAACACCTCTTCAACCACTCTGTTTGTTTAAATGTAGTAATGCAGGAAAAATACAATGGACATGAAGGAAGTTAGTATGCAGGAAGACATGTAAAAAAAAAAAATAGAGTTCAAAATTTTTCAATGTAGCGGAATATGAAATACAAAGGACACGAAGATAAGTTATTATGTAGGAAGGTATGAAACATATACTTAGAATAAATAAGGTGAACACACATATAGAAAATAAATGAAATACAAAACAACAGAATATGAAATAACAATACAAACATGTACCTTTGTATCTCCTCTTCCATCGTTGCAGTTAAGACCCCTTCGTTTTCTCCAACTATTATGTTTGTTTAAATGTGGGAACACACAAAATACAATGAACATGAATGAAAGCTGATATGCAACGGAAAACAAGTAATATGTACATACACTAAATGAGAATCAATGAATATAATAAAATATAGTTAGAAGCATAACCTTTTCTTTTCTCCATCCATGGTTGCATGGCCATAGCTAAATGATTTTGGTTTTCTATAGCAAAGTATCCAAATATGCTTCGAGACATGGAAATATATTTTTGCAGTATCTTTGGTGTACATATCATATTTCAAGTACAAGACAAATTGTATCGTGGTCACACCACTCTGTGTAGAGGATAAAGAGGTTGTATTGTGGTATGGACACATTTCACCATATATGGTTAATAAGTGCATTTTGCCCACGTTTTATCTTAACAGAAAGACAACGAACATTGTAGTTTCACATGTAGTTGTCCAATCATTTCTTATGCCACTATTTTGTATCATTTAAACAATGAAGTATCCTAGAATGATAATGGTTTCATCCAAATGTAAATGGTGTGATGCATTTAAGAACACATTGATTGTGCTAGCATTGTTGCATGCCAAAAAACATAGAAGCTGAATACTGCAATTTTCAATCCATGAAACACCACTCTTGGTAGAACCATATCAGTATCCTTTTCTTCTACAAGAACATTTTAAAAATACATGTAGGTATGGTCCAAAACTAGGAAAAATAATTGGAGAAACATTTAACAGCAGGACAGGCGGGCACAAAACAAGCACCGGATCTCGACTTCGCTAGACACGACAAACAACAGAACCGCAAGTCCACTCGTGTGTGCATGACTTGAACATCACAAAGTGAAATTTTTTTTTTATCTCCCACTGCCGACACAGGACCCCAACCATGCAAAGCCGAAGTAAACAAAAGAAAACAACAAGAAACAAACTAACGGTCAAGCACGAACAAGCCCAACTATATCCCCAGGGCCTCAAACTTGTAAACTTGAGCCAAACAACAACAAGAAGAAACCGACAAACCAATGAACCTTTGAACAAGCAACAACCACTTAAAGGAACCAGAAACATATGACGAGCATGGAAATAGAAATAATCAAACATTCTTACTTGCAAACTGTAGACAGTGAACAACAAAGAACAAATAGAAAATGAAATTATGGCATCGAAACTTACTCTGAAACGATGAACCATAGAAGCACAACTTGAATTGTGGGCGCAACACCCGGACCCCGCAAAGTAAATAAAAAAAAATCCAACTATGAATGCAGGAACCCAACCCTGCAAATTTTAAGTAAACAAAAGCAAGCAACAAGCACCAACAGTTCCAACCGCAGGTGCAGGTCCCCAACCTTGCAAAGTTGAACCAAACAACAAYAAGCAACAACTGACGAACCAACAAACAAGAGGCACCCACCGAACCAGTAAACAATGTATGTAGCTTCAATGATGACCAAATTGCATTCCAAGCATAGAAGAAGTATGAAACATACAATGCCTATTCAACTGGCGGTGAACAACAATATTGTCCAAATTCACACCAACATTGTATGGAAAAATTCGAGGAAAAATGTACTCTGAGAAGCCTATTTAGGTAAACATTTAAGGATGTTAGGCTATCAGAGTGCCTCACAATATGCAAACATTTATGCTGTTAGGCCTATTTCACGACCTCGCGCTATGTAAACATTTAAGATGTCAGGCCTATTCAAGCACCTCAATTTTTTTTTCTATTCAAGCACCTCAAAAAGAGTGTCAATGCTCTAAACCTTCGGTATGTAAACATTTCAATACAAATACAAATGACTAATAATAATAATAATAATAAAAGGACATATTAATATGCGATCGCTATAGTCCCTCTACACATTCGACATGGACTAATAATAAAAAAAACATTAAAAAACAGCGTCCATGCTCAAAACTTTCGGTATGTAAACATTTTAGTAAAAATGTTATAAAAATTAAAAAGGAGAATCTAAGATCAAAACTTTGGATATATACACATTTACAACATTGGGAACAATGAAGCTGGATATAAGATCTTCAATATATTCTCCAATGAGACAATGATATATAAGTTTTGTTTTATACATATATATAAAATAATGTTTTTACTTCTATAGTACGAACAATACAGATGGTGCAAAAATTTATAGTCAAAGGACATATTAATATGAAGTCAACGAATTATCGATCGCTATAGTCCATCTGTGCCTTCGGAAGGGACTAATAAAGTTACTATCTGTCTGTTTACGAACAAGTTCCACTACAATGTTACTATCTATCTGTTTAAAGTGTCACTACAATGGTGATGTTAGTATCATTTGAATAGTTTGTTTGAAAATATTATGAGAGACCAAGGATATATGCAGTTTTGAAGCATTGTTTTAGAGACAGACATATTTACATAAAGAAAGTTTATGTGAAAGGATCTTATTAAATAGGTCTAAATGTATTTTATGTTTGTTGTTAGGAGTTACAATTTCTTTTATCAAGGCATATTTGTTATCATATTTCAATTATTATTTAACATGCAGTTTTCAATGACTGTTTTAAATGCAACAATGACTTGTTTCAAATGCAAAGTATATTTTGTGGCCAATATCCACCCTGCTACGTAGCATTAAATGCTAAGACGGGTTGTCACATCCAATTACAAAGTGGATATTGCTTGCTATATATTCATTTATTATTTTGATTACCGTTGTTATTTTAACTACAATTTAATATGCAGTTTTCAATGACTATTTCAGATCCAAAGAAATATTTATGTATTTATATAGTGAAGGTTTATGTGAAAGGATCTTATTTAAAGGGACAACCGATAGTTTTTTCTCTCCATTCTCTGAGTCTTCCAGCGAAATATCTTTTCTAGCATTCTCCATACTTATTATACCAATTGTCATGTCCACACATTGTGCCTAGTTAAATCTTGCGATCTTGCACCTCTTGAGGGCACGCAACACCGTGAATTTTCTCTCTTGGATGCTTGGAAACACCATGGTTACTTCATATGGAATACACCTCTTCACCTACTAGAGAATACCCATACTCCAGTCTAGGTTATCGACAAGTCACACTCTTACTCTAGTGCAACTCTTGTATACTTAGACACTTGTTAATTGCTTTAACACTTAGTCATATATAAGCATACATCCATGACTCATACATAGATCATCACCAAGACTCTCTATCGCAACCATCTCTGTAGCCACCTACGGTGCATTTAATATGTGCCCCCAACCACAGACTTGTTGTCTCTTCATTTCAACAGACTCTATCTTTTCATTTACACAAACATCACATATTTTGGTTTTTCCTCACACATGCCTCCAAGAGACCTGTGTTTTCAAACTTTACCAAAATCAACCCAAGAAACGTTCACCCAAATTTTTCCAACGAATCCACCTCAAGGCATCACAAGTATTCCCAAATGGAGCTACTTGGATCCTTAAGGGATTTCCTTCTCTTCCTTTGTCTCAGAATCGCAGAGCTATCTTGCTCTCCTTGTCTTTCTAAAAATTATCACCTTGGTTGTGCACCCTTGTTCTCTTATAGGATCTCCAAAGGTCACCATCATGAACTATCACATTCTTTGGGGGTGTCACGTCCCTTAGTGAACCCATGTATAAATGAATCATCATGCCCCTTTGCGGATCCGGTCACCCAAACAAACCCATGCACTCATCAACTGTCATGCCCCTTTGGGATCAAAGAGCCCAACCTTGGTGCCCCCCACATTATGGAATGCCCCAATATATTGGTTGCTTCATACTTGGTAAATCTCCTTAGCACGTTCACATGCCAAGGCATCCACTTTCCCAACTTGGATGCCAAAGAAACCCCAAGTTTTGTCTCCTTGAGGACTTGGGTGAATATCTTCATGCCCATATAGCCGAAGACCTTACATACTCCCCCACCTCAAGTCATTGTTTTCCTTAGAAACATCCACAAAATATGCGATATCCAAGTCTCTTCCCGAACTCATGCCTCCACTATGACTAAGTATGCTAGAAACCCCAAGTTTTGTGCCAACCAGAATCCCCAAATTATGTCAAAGTGGAAACCCCAAGTCTTCCTGCGAAGTGGAAACCCCAAGTTCCATAAACTAAACTATACTACACTCAAATTCACACAATCTACTTCTTGATTCAATGAGGTCTCTTCATCCAACTCTAAGGATAAACATCACCCAACTTTATTTCACTATCTCACTGCGATGTTGTTTCCTTCTACAACCGACTGCTGCCAACTTCACTTCAAAATTTATCCTAAGTGTTGAACTCTTGTGATCTTGTTGCTGCACTGTTACTTCAACCAATTCTTCCATGTCTCTATGCATTGTCGACCCCCACGTGTTCAACTACTTGGGTAGTTAATCCAACCATCATGGTTGATCCATGAGCATGCACATCCTCATGCATTAACTTAGTCTTTTATGTCCCATCTTCGTCACTTTTTCCAACTCCAACCAACGACCCCCATCAAATCTTTGAGTCATCACACAACCATATTCAAGTCACCAAGGTGCACTTTTCCTCATCCATTCTCCCATACCAAAGGTGAG
>JZKD02S2128294.1:32104-45864 GCA_000966675.3 Picea glauca
GTCTAGATCTCTCCTCAATCAATGACTCATATTAAATCTCGATTTCGCATTTCGTGAATCATCACGACTCCACCCTTTGAACTTTCCAATATGTGAATCAGCGAAATGTTGATCTCTTGACACGTGTCCCTTTTGATGGGCGGTCCCGATGATTTCGATATTTCGCATTTTAGGGTTTCACATATTTCACTCTGCTTCCTCCAAATCATCGGGTTTATGAAATTCCTTTAATTCCTCGGGACTAACTAGTGCGTTATTTCTCTGAGATCTAACGAATTGAAATATTTTATCTTCTTCTGAATGGATCTTAACCCTTGATATTCCTTCTATTACCTCGAATTTCTGCGCTCCACCTTTAGACACTTCAACTCTTCAAGACTTAGACACGTTTCTAAGTGTTTCCTCTCAAGGCTTAAAACCATTATTCCTCCCGAACTTTGTCTTCACTTTCTTTCCTAACTTGGGAAATTTCAAACGTTTCAAAGACTACGCCTTCCAAATTTCTCTTGCAAGCTCTGTAAATTTAGTTCTCATCTACGTTTCTGAAAGCATTGTCTCTTCTAAGATTTCATCAAAGAAACATAACTTCGGCCCTGCGCACACTTGCACTCTATGTGCAGCTTCACACTATCTCTCCTGGGATTCCAAATGGAGAAAGACTCTTTAACTTAACCTTCTTGCAACTACACTGGATCTAATGACCCAAATTCTGTTGAAAATGATACAGATCTACCCTAGAACATTATTATCTTGGTAGTCTTTATACCAGGATCTTATAAACAACTGATTAAATTTATCTTCAATCCTGAAAGAAAAGGATAGAGGGGAAACCCCTATTGGAGACGATTTCCCTAAACAATAGTCATGATTACATGTGTGATGTAGAGTTTGAAGACTCATTTAAATATTGGATCGAACTTGTGATAGGTAATAGGTTTCTGTATCTAAATCCCTGGACATCTACTCCTGAGATTATCGAGAGAAGAGAAAATGTGACCTTTTCTATAATTAATATAGTCAGCTAAAGAGGAAATTACTTGTAATAATCGAGAAATAGCTTCCTGTGTAATAGAAACTCATGTAGCTCGAAAAACCCGTAAAGGTAACAACACATATATAGATATATATTTCAATTCTGATATTCACTAAACATTTCGTTTGGTAATTGCACAATTTAAACATTTCTTAATATCAGCAATAGATCGATCCGATAATCACTTTCGCATTGTGTCCAGAGATTAACTCGCACGAATAGGAGAACTTTCACACTTTCGTTAATAGTAATACACACTGCATTTCTTCTTAACTCTACTTAGGAAACTTCCATACATTTAACAACAATTAGCACATACATCAGTCTTTCTTGACTCTACTCAAGGCATAAATTTAACTTCAAAGACTTACTCAATAATTTATTTCCTTCTACTCAAAAAGTATATGTATTCTATCAGTCATTCATCAATAGAACATTTAACCAGAACCAAGTAAATACATTCTACCAATTATTAATCAATAGAATGATCAACCAGGGAAGAACATATCTAAACAAATTGTTGGGACAACAAATGGAATAGCCAAGTTCCACCCAATCGTAGAATCAGAACAACCAAACTACTTGTTCCATTCACCCCCTAGCCTGACCATGAATCTATGAGGGTGAACCTCAAAACTCCTGTTTCTCTATAGTCCTCTGTCAGATCCTAATTCTCCTTGCCTCACACTCAGAAATAGTGCTCATAACAACAAGTGACGTCCTTCTTCCAATCAGAATTTCTCCTTGCCTCGCACTCAGAATTAGTGCTTGTAACAGCAAGTCCGTCTTTTTTTTCCAGCATATTCGACAGCGTCATGTCTCCTCCCATTTTCTATATATGCCAAAAGCATTTGTGTCTAGGTCTTTTCCCCTTGGGAATTTTTGCAGCTTTACAAATCCCTGATTTTAAGGGGATGCCAATGGCCAAATTCCTAATTTTCTGCTTGTAACATTCATCCCTGAGGTAGTTCAAGTCTGTTCCCTTCTCATGGAGACATGGTCAGCGGATTTCAACCTGGTTGTTCCATTTGTTTGTCAGCAATAAATATAAAAATATTTGTTTCTTACAAGTGTCATAGTCAAAGAGTTGGTCGGGAAAATCAAATCTTTTCCCAACAGTCATAATAATAAATTACAATTAACTAAATTCCAAATTCGGAATTACCAAAAATGGCAATAGTTTTTCAATTTCGAATTTACTAAAAACAAAAATAAATTCCTAAGTATTTTCAGGCTTCAATAATAATTTATTTGTGGGGATATTACATTTAAACTCTCTTATTCTCTAAATAATTTTTTTAAATATCAACAGTGAAATCAATATGGCCTATTTTTGTGTTATATCATTATTACTGAAATCAATGCACCATATTATTTTGTGTTATATCATTATCACTGAAATCAATGCACCATATTGTTTTGTATTATATCATTGTTAAAATGAATACAACTACTTGATTATGGTGAATCATTTTTCATTATATCATTACTTAAATCAATGCATATTTTTGTTTTGAGTTATGTCATTATTGAAATCAATGCAACTAATTTCTCTAAATCCTTTATCATAGTGTCATCACTAAAATCAATGCATTGTATTGTTTTGCATTATGTCATTTTTGAAATAAGAGAAACTAATAAATAAATGCATCGTATTGTTTTGTGTTATATCATTATTGAAATCATTTAGACTCTATTATTTCTCTAAATCATCTCATAATATCATTATTGAAACCAATATGCCCTATCGTTTTTGTGCTATATCAATATCACTAAAATCAATGCACTCTATTGTTTTGTGTTATATCACTATCACTGCAATCAATGAACCCTATTGTTTCATGTTATATCATTGACTTCTATGTTCTTCTCTACCTTCCTCATCTATTCTTTGGAAACACACTCTTTTTTCTTTCTGAATCCTTTTTTCGTTGTCCTTCCCTTTGATCCTCATTCATTCTTTGCAGTTGCAGTCTTTTTCTTTCATGATCCTTTCTTCAATTGTATTTCATTTGATCCTCAGCCATTTTTTTTTGTCGCAATATTTCTCTCATTTTTCTATATCCTCATGTCTTCCCTTTCAATTTCAATGAATTGTTTCATTTGATTCAATGCACGTCTTTTAGCTAGTTGTCTTTGTCGATTTCTTACATCTTTGGTATTGTTGTTATTGTTCTTTTTTAGAATATTTGTAGACATGATGATGTTGAAATTTGAACAATTTACAATTTATATTCATGTACCAAAAAAACAGAAACAATGCAAACAAAACCAATAATATAATTAAAAAATATTTAAGAAGTAATAGTAGCATCAATGCCCAAAAGAATATAAATTATATGATGAAATAAATCCATTGTTACTCTACCAACACCCATACATCCTAAAGTTCCACTACACCAAATTGTTAATAGCTTAATAAGCATAAAATATATTCATGGAATGAAATTTGTAGCAATGAAATTAGATTTAACCATACAAAAATGACCTAACTTATGAAGACTTCCGACCTGAAATACCGGTCATGAATTCAAATATACCCATCATGAATTTAAATATATCTTCTCTTCATTAGTTTATTTAGCTATGGTACAATCTTAAACTCAATATGGAGATATTGAGGGAGATATAATCCAACATGGATTCTCAATTAAATAACAAATATTTAATGTTTTTTATATTCAAACGTAAAAAAATTATATGTTATTTATTTATTTGTAATTTTAATAAATGTTTTTCTATAACACATTTGGAAGATTCTATTTCACTTCAAATATATTTATTTTCATCAAAAGTGGTTTATAAACTCCAAAGCTCCTTGTGAGTTTGTGAAGTAAGTGAACAAACAATGGACATAACATGCTTATGTATATTGACAAATAATGTTTATTCATTATAAAAAAAGATAATATTTGTTTATTCATTAAAAAAAAATGGTAACATGTGTGTCACTCTCTTTTTTTTTTTACTTGGGCACGTTGACTTACAACCGGTGCCAATAACTTAAAATGAAGTAAAATGGATAATTATAAATATATATAGTGAACATTATAACTATCTATAGTATTCATTATAACTATCTATAATAAACAAAGTCCGTGCATGATTCTACATCAAAAATTTTCCTCATAATTATTAGCAAGAAGGGTTATAATGGAGATTAGTTGCAAAGATCTCTTGTATGCAAGTGCTCTATCTTTTCTTGTACTTTCAATATGAGATATAGGCAATTAATGAAGAAATTTATTATTTTCAATCTACGATATAAGCAATTAACGAAGGAATTTATTGTTTTCAATCTGCCATATAGGCAATTAATGAAGGAATTTATTGTTTGGAAGAGGTTGATAATATTATTGATGTATGAATTTTGTGAAAGTTTGATCGATCCCTCTATGGCATATGACTCGATGTATGGATTCAAAATGGATGGTACTCTCCGAACTCCCGAAATTTTTGGAGAGTTGGCCTGATACTCGTATTTTTACCAAATGTATGATGGGTATCTATGAATTCATTCATGACGGTTATCTCCAATTAAATGATCAAGTTGATAACTTATTAGTCCCTTCTGAAGGTGTATAGGTACTATAGCGATCGATAATTCATTGAATTTATATTAGTTTTTCGTTTGACTACAATTTTTTACATAATTTCTATTGTTTGAACTACAGAACTAAAACAATTATTTTTTATATAATAAAAAAACCCTTATATGTCATGATCTCATTGGATAATAGACTTGAGGTCTTATCTCCATCTTCGCTATTCCCAATGATTTATATGTTGGCATATCCAAAGTTTTTATCATCTACGATATTTTTGAATTTGTACTATTCATAATGAAATGTTTAGATATCCAAAGTTTATAGCGTTCGATAATTCATTGACTTTATATTAGTTTGTTGTTTGACTACAAATATTTGCACAATATCTATTGCTGGAACTACAAAACTAAAAACATTATTTTTTATATAATAAAAAAACCCTTATATGTCATGATCTCATTGGATAATAGATTTGAGGTCTTATTGCCAGCTTCGCTATTCCCAATGCTTTGTATGCTGGCATATCCAAAGTTTTTATCATCTACGGTCTTTTTGAATTTGTACTATTCATTTTGAAATGTTTAGATATCCAAAGTTTTGAGCATGGATAGTCAGTTTTCATATTACTTTGTCCTCTGAGTAATTTTTTTTTGCATAGTCTCCATTGTTCGAACTATTGTTATTGTTATTATTATTTATTATTATTATTATTATTTATTTTTCTTTAATGTTGTGTACTTGGAGAGTCATTTTCATTATTGTGTACGTAAACATGCCTGCCACATTGCATTATTTCTTAAATGTTTGTACAAAGCGAGGCCCTTCGACGATTTTGACAGCCTTAAGTGTTTACCTAACAGGCCTCACAGCCTTAAATTTTTACTCAATATGTGTGTTACAATACACTTTCCTCTGATTTTTGGATACAGTGTTGTCTGCACTGAATTTTGGCAATATTGTTCTTCACTGGAATTACTAGTTCACTGGTTGATTCTTGATCGTTGGTTCGTTCGATGTTTCTTGTTGTTGTTTTATTCAACTTTGCAAAGTTGAGGTCCTGCAACTGCAGTTAGACCTCTTGGTGCTTGGTCACTGGTTTGTTGTTTGCTGCTTGCTCTTGTTTGCTTCAACTTTGCAAGGTTGGGGTCATGCATCTGCAGTTGGACTTGTTGTTGTAGTTTGCAGGGTTTCTAGCTATGCTTCTATCGTTCCTCGTTCACGGGTAATTTGTCATGCCATGGTTTCATTTCTATTCCTTGTTTGTTGTTTTCTATTTGCAGCTTGCAAGAAAATTTTTTCAATGCTAGGAATACCTGGCTCAAAATCCTGCTGCAGAACATCTTTGTGTGTGACTGCTATGACCATAATATTTTCCTTGTTGTTGAATGCTAATGTTATATACAAAACCCACCTCTGTCACATCCATAGTGACATATAAAAAAAAAAACTCCTCATTTTTCCTTCTCTTGAAAACCATACGTTTGGTGCATTTTTCCCAATGTTCTCATATTTTCTATTCCTGGAAACCATACATTTGGTGCATTTATCCTAGTCTGTTCTCTTCCAAAACGTATTGTTCCTCTTTGAATGTCAATGTTGGACACATAACTCACATCTGTTGGAACTACAGTGAAATATATAAAAGAAAACCCAATGTTCTCCTCATATTTTTTGTTCCTGGAAACCATGTGTTTGCTGCATTTTTTCTAGGTTGTTCCCTTCCAATCACATATGCCAACTTCCACGTACTGGATATCGTGCCATAGCTATTTCAAAAATATAAATGAAAAGGGGTTTGGAAAATGAATTCAGAGTTTTCACAGGGGGCAAGCATCTACCAGGGCCTTGTGAAAGGGTATGCTTTTATTCTCAGAATCAAAAACTCCATCCACATGTTGGCTTTGTGCTRTCCTTTGTGTCTTGCAAAGCATATTCTGCCACTGAAAATATTATAGGATGCACACATGGAATAGGTTCAAAAATGATATGCCTTGAATACTCGATCTTTGTGATGAGAAAATTTGTAGTGTTATTTCATTTGTGTTGTCTCTTCTATTTGGTTCACTGTTCAGTGTGATTTTGTTTGTTTTTCATATGTTGTAGCGACTAGGGGGATTGAATTTGACAGGAATAAGGTTGAAGGATACATAGAATAATTGGTATGTTGTTCCACACTTATAGTTTTTTTTTTTCTCTGTTTTCATATAAATTGAATATATTTAAGAAACATCTTGAAAATCATAGCTTAAGAGATGAAACAAGTAATAGATGTTGAGTCCTAAGAAATAGATACAGACTCCATTGTACATGACAAGATTGACCAGGTATTGCATAGCAATGGTCGTTTTAGATTGGATGCATTCTTGTATACTGTAGGAGATTGCCTCCTCAATGCATTTCAAGTTCTATTGCATTTCTGTTTTTCCTCGACCAACCTGTGCAATGGATTGATAGATTATTTCTTGGGATGTTTAAAAAATGGCGATGTTGAGGCATTCGAGTCGTATCAATACGAATTGGTATCTAATTTTCTTTGCCATTTGCATGGAATACATGATGTCACTACGTATTTTTCAAAGATGCGGTTGTCTGCATTTACAATTCTTCCTGCACATGAGCGGGGACTTCGGGGAGATACATTTTTTATATGGTGGCTTCCCAAGTGGCTGAATATATCAATTGGAATATGGTCATTGATAAGAAAAACAATATATCTACTATTCAACAAAACTGCATCTAGCGATCCATATTTCATCTTGTTCCATGATGACAATCCTGTCAGTGGTCATTATGAACCACTACTCTATAGAAAATTATCCATATGAAATCTTGGAGGACCTCATATTTACTTGTCCCTCATTTGCAAAGACATTAAATCACAATGGAAACGAATTATGCACTGTATACACTACCATGGATTGCAGATAGTGACAACTGTTGTATCTAGTTGTGGAGATAGTATGTTCAATGCAATTTTCTATTTGGTAGCAATAGAGTTCGATGTGAATTCGTTGCGGATTTACACTGTACAATCCTTTTGCAATGTAATTATAGGCAACAACCAAAAATATTTTAGTTGCTTGCATCAACACCTTTCACCATATCTCCTAGAAAATATGCCAACAATTGGAAGTTGGCAACAATACCTTGTAAACATGGCACTGCCATATGAGGAAGGAAATGTAGAGGGTGGAATATTTTGTTTGCAATGGCTATCTATCATATTTAGAGTAAATATCCAGGTCTGGTCGGCCATGTCGGACGGCATTGTCCATTCCTATTGTATTAATTCAAAATATGATCGAACAATTGACATCATCTCATTGAAAACGAATACGCCACATATCCATTATCAACCTTTGATGAGAAATACTACTAGTTTAGGGTCCACTGTCCATGCCACCCAAACCACATCGAATTTGCATACGCATTGCATGTTATTTAATGAGAATGAAAGTTTTCCTAGTTGTGATGAGGCCATACAAAGCTTACACAAAAAATGTATAATAAATCATCACAACTTGAAAAATGTCATACATGAGAGAAAACAATACATTGGTAGTATAAGAAATACTACCAACTCGGGATTTAGTCTAAATGACACCCAAACCACATCAAATCTACATAAGCATCGCATGCTATTTAATTAGAATGAAAATCGTCCTAGTTGTCATGAGTTCATCCATAAATTGAACAAAAAATGTAGAATAACTTATCACAATTGAAAAAGGTCATACGTGAGAGAAAAAAATACATTACTACGCTTCCTTCTAGACATAAACTGACATATCACAACCTAAAAAAAATTGTTCATGCACAACACAATCACATTTTCGCATTTTCTACTAAGCAAAAACATCACATGTCTAATGACAAAGAACATAACAGATTGCGTCATCGAGACGATGAGGATGAAATTCTCATAATAAATGTCGATTCCACCTCCAACATGGCTTGTCAACAAGTGAATCTAGTTTCCAGTGGCAAACATAAGTTAACCTACCACATCTTGAAATAACATATACGTGATATAAACAAGTATGAACACATATCCCACGATGGTCATGGTACTAACCGAGAGGAAAAAACCACATTTCATGGGATAGAGCCAACACCATGCATGCTACCAATGAAAACCAACAAACACTTTCTATGCATACTTCCCTAGGGAGAAAATATGGAAAAAATATCTATATGAAACAAATTAAAGACACTCCTTCCATTGCATGTGAAATTTGCGATCAGTTGAATTTCGCAAAAAAAACTAAGTCTTTCACGTCTGTTTTGGAAGAAGAATACCTCGGCTTGAAACTAAATGATAAAACATTTTCTAGTGGAAATATTTGTCTTCCATGAAAACGATCACTTGAAAGTGGAAAACTTCCACTCTTTGCAACGCCTGACCAAATAAGATGTTCTACACCACTACCATATGTAAGTGCACTTACAAAACTTGAAGAGAGACTTGTGTCTCTTCGAATTGCATTTGAACAAATAAGACCCTGGGGCTATAAACGACCCCAAATGGGCTTAACAAGATCAATTATTAATGTTCCTATCCAACTAGATGCTGTGGAAAAATCCTTGCCACAATTCATTAGCGATACAATGAAAATTGTTGTAGCTCTCAAAATACGCTTGCAATACAAGAATGCATACCAGACAGGTAAAGTGCGTGTGCATGTTGTGATGAAATCATTAAAAGAATTATGTTCCAGGGCCCTGTACAAAGCACAAAACATTTGTATAAATGAGAACTAGAATAGTGTTCTTGGAGAAGGGGATGACAACTCTACAAAGACTCTCGATAATTCTAGTGAATTTGATACAAGCGATGAATCGGAGAATGAAAGACCTAATGAAACATTGATACATGGATTCACTGACTCACAACGCATTCGTGACTTGCAAGACAAGATTGTCAAAATTGCATTTGCAGAAGGGAAACATCCACTTGGAATATTCAAGGACAAATTTGTTGAGGAAATGAACTTCCCAACATTGTTCAATGGAGATCCACGTCCCAATGACATTACAAAATGATTCAACTACCATAAAATAGTTCGATGGGAGATGCTACATTCAAGCTACGACTTCTCCTGTCACATAACAAATTTGTTTTTCAAAACAATGCACATAATAATTGAGCAAGTGTTCTCTTGAATGTGGGTGCGAATAAGAAAAGACCAGCTACAAGGAAGAAATTTATTGTCCAAAGATGTCAAGTACAAAGCGAACCTAGAAAAAATCCCGAAGTATGATATTGGATACATAGATTTCAAAAACATTTGCATCTCTGCTGACTATTTTCATAAAAAAAAGAAAACTATTTTTGCAATGATCTGACAATTGGGACCGCTAACATTTTTCATCACATTTACAAGTGCAGAGAATTGATGGGATCCATTGGTGGCTACGATGTCTGCATTGTATAGGAACATGAAAAGGAAAAAACAAATTGATACACCGAAAAATGATGACATTGAATACCTCATAAGAAAAGAACCAGTGACATGTACTCACTACTATAGACATAGAATAAATGATTTGAGACAATTGATATGCCATGATGAAACTTTTTTCAGAAAAATATCAGACTACCTTTTTGTGACCGAATTCTAGAATAAGGGGAGTGATCATGACCACACACTGTTGTGGATAGAGGGTGCATCAGTCTATGGAAATGACAACAACTCATAGATCGGGAAGTTTGTGGAAAAATACATAACATGCCACACAAATCATTTGGATCCAGAACTTGCCAAAGTTCATAGACATTATCATACAAAAAGTTGTAAAAAATGAAAAAATTCACATTGTAGATACAACTTCATTGTGCCTCCAATGAGAACAACAAGAATCATAGAGCCACTTAGTTTAGAGAACAATGTTGTCATTGATAAATCTAAATCCCTGTTTGCATTTCTTAAACAATGAGACTTTGATGAGTTAATGATATTCAACGACTTCTTGACAGATCTAAATCTAACAGAAGATGAATACATCAAAGCCATACAATGTACGCTTAAACAACCAACAATTTTCCTTATATGAAAAACTTTCCCATATTTGGAACAATAGTTTCTCCAAGGACATACCAGTTATGTGGAATGCAAATACAGATGCGCAGTATGTCCATAATTCATATGTTGCAACATTGTACTATACCTCATATATGACAAAGGTTGACAAATCTATTACAAGTGCATTCAGAAGAATACACAAAGAACATGAAAGAGGTCATATTGATACTATGCAAATGATAC
This sequence comes from Picea glauca, assembly GCA_000966675.3. Classification (NCBI taxonomy): domain Eukaryota; kingdom Viridiplantae; phylum Streptophyta; class Pinopsida; order Pinales; family Pinaceae; genus Picea; species Picea glauca. The sequence goes on from JZKD02S2128294.1 coordinate 42,952, forward strand.
ATACGCTTGGAAATACATTAATTAATCTTCAACAAATGTCTTCTCAACAGGTATTCCACATTGCACTTTCTCCGCCCCTCAATTGCAGTTCAAGAAAATGTGTCTTCATAAACACATCTCCACCTGAGAAACACACATTTGTGCTTAAACCACCATCTTTCCTAGAACAATATCTTGACAATTCAGAGGACGTGCTATGTCTATCTATTATTTATTATTACCTCCAGCGTCCATCTCCTATTAATCATATCTACTTAGCAGAGTTCGTATCGCATTACAAAAAAAATGGTTCACCCATATGAAAAAGAAAAAATCCCTCTCTAATATGCTTTGTCAAATACAACATACTGACTATGAAAGTTATTGTAGAGAAAAACTACTCTTATACGTTCCTTTTGATAAAAATGAAAACACATTAAAACATAACTTCCCTACAAGGAAAGTTGCGTATATTTCCTCTGAGACTATAATACAAACCAATGAATCTAGATTTACATACAATGTTAATCCAACATGGGGTTGTCTAGAAAGTCTAGTTAATGAACTAGAAAAGCCTGGCAATCTTGACGAGACATTCGCAAACCATAAAAAAAATATAACTCTCTCTGAGTCCTATAAATTGCAAGAAGATTTGCCTCATCCTCGAGCAGGCAGTATTGAAAAATGTATCAATATTGGTTTTCAAGTCACAAAAAATCCTTTTCTTATTGAAAATAACGAGTACCACAGAGTCAAACATCTGTTGAATCGAGAACAACAAATAATTCTAAAGGACATTGCACTTAAAAAACGCTTGAACATGCACATTCCTGTGCACTTGTTCCTTACAGGCAGGGAAGGAACACAACAAACATTCACAGTGAAAGAACTATTCTAAATTCTTATACGAATCTATGATTCAAACAATTCCTTTGATCCTATGAAACTAAAGGGTCTAATAGTTTCATACACATGAAAAGATGCATATAATGCAGGTGGAACAACATGCCACTCTGCATTTTTATGCCTTTTAACAAGTTACAGTTTCTTCCACTCAACAAGGAAATTTTAGATACCTTGTGTAACATCCCTCTCTTGCGCACACTGAGAAAACTTATGCTTTGAGGACACTTGCTTGGAAGTGATCTGAATTATTATACTATTAGGAGTTTGATTATGATTTTGAGGCCTTATGATATGATGACATGTTATTTTGTTGTATTGATATAGACAGGTGTTATTGACTCGGTTTTCCTGAGTGTGCAGGATTTTGGACCTCGAGGATGTAGAGGCATCGATGAAACCCTTGGAATCTAGATCAAGTCAGGGAGTGGACTATTGGGGTTTGATTGTGTATATATGACATATGTGCATCTGATTAGATGTTATGATTATGGATTTTATTTCTGACATGATTCGTTGATGATGCAGGCTAACGATAGCTTTCCGACCAGACTCACATGTGGAGTAGAGGGGTCATGCACGACTACCAGAGACGTTGAGGGAGAGGTGTGGACAACAACCTTGCCACAACCTACTATCACTTATGTCATGGCTCAAAATGTAGGTTAACGACTACCTAGATTGATAAGACCCACGATGCCGTGAGAGAAGATTGCAATAGTCGCTCATGATGATTATAAGGGGCGCACAATAAGGTAGGGTCCTTATTCCTTATAGGGCCTTAGTCAACCATAAGATCACTTGGTGGAGTATTGACTCTAAGGGTTTTTGATGTCTACCAAGTCAGTCAAGAGGCGAGTGGCACCCTTGGAGCATGTAGTGCATCCTGAAGGGCACGTCGCACAAGGAAAACATAATGATGCGAGTGGAACCCTTGGAGAACCTAGTGCGTCTTGAAGGGAATGTCGTGTTGTTAACTAATAAGTGAATAAACCTATATGGCCTTAGAACAAATAATGTGATAAGCAAGATTTAAAAACAATTTCCCTAATAAAATGTTGCTCAGCCTAGGAAAATAAAATCTAGGTCTAAGTGATACTTGCGGTAATAATAATAATAATAATAATAATACTATAATCATCATTAAACATGTGACGAGAAGGGGCTAAGCCATTCAATTAATTTATAAAAAACAAATTTCTTTTGGGGATTACATTTTTAACAAAAGGGGAAATAATTGTTTTGTTACTTATGTTAATTAAAAGTTTATTAATTAAAAAGAAAAAGGGGAAAAAGGTAATTTCCTACACTTGCTAATTTGAGTTTTAGATAAAAAGGGAAAGAGGGAAATTTAAAAGAATTAGGAAAGTAAGGGAAAAAGGGGGAAACATAAAGAGAAAGGGAAACATAAGGAAAAAGCAGAATGACTAACTTAGTAAGGAATAATGCCTTTAAGAACTTTCTAAATTGAATTCAACTAGTAAATTAGTAAGGGGGTAAGTCATTAAAATGTGTAAGGGAATATGGGGACACCTGTAACACACCCACTACCATAATCAAGTTTTCGTTGATTTCTGCAGAATCAGAGCCCCCGAAATATCTACAAAGGCCTAGCGTAAGATAACTCTCTCTCTCTCCCATGTCATCGCGGGTCGGGATCACAGGTCAAATACTCATGGCGCTTCTTGTATTTTGTGCCTCGGTGCTACAGGAATGTCCAATCATTCGACTCTGCAACCGCTGAACCCCGACAGGGCTAGTGACTGGCCAATAGGGATGAATCCCAACAGGGTTAGCGAATGGCCATTAGGAACGACCCTGTCATGCGGTTGAGTGGAGTACAGGTGGCGAGAGGGGTTACACGACCTAGAGGGGGACGTGATAAGAGGAGGGTCCCAATTCAAACGCCACACCATTCTGGACCCCTCCCCCATTAAAGGAAGAATGGCAAGGGGGGTCTGGAATTCACCTGAATGCCGTTTATCAAGGCGAATAAATCCTGACCGTTCAAGAGTTGCGCGTTCGATTCCG
>JZKD02S2128316.1:22025-32253 GCA_000966675.3 Picea glauca
ACAGGGCTATGTTCCACACATTGTGATGTTACTATGTTTGTCAGATTGTAATGCGATTATGTTTTTCACATTGCAACATTACTATGTTCGTCATGATGCAAGATTTGTTTTTTTTTGTCACATTGTAATGGATATGTTCATCACATGACAAGGTTGGTTTATGCTCGACGTATTACAAAGGAAGTTTTGGTCAAGTTTAAAAAAAAAAATCTAACAAATGTTTTCCTTTGTCACAAAGATAGGAACTTTGAATTCATGTGATGTATTACATAGAAGACAACTTAGAATCATATTTTTCTAACAAAATTGATAACAAATCATCTTTAACTTTACAACTGATGATTTTTAATTATTCTAAAGACATTGATAGCAAATCATCTTGAACTTTGTAGATGATGAATTATACTTGTTCTAAGGAAATTGATAGTAAATATAATTGATTTATACTTATTCTAAGGACATTGATAGAAAATCATTTAATAATTTATACTTGTTATAATAACATTGATAGCAAATCATCTAGAACTTTGTAGATGATGACTTATACTATTATAAGAAAATGGATAACAAATCTATTTGATTTATACATTACAGATGATGAATTATATTTGTTCTAAGAACATTTAAAGGACAATTGATATTTGTTCTAAGAACATTTAAAGGAAATCAATTTGTTCTATACTTTGCATATGAGGATTCATATGATTTATAGATCACATATGAATATTTATATTTGTTCTAAGAATATTTAAAGGATAATTAATATTTTATCTAAGAACATTTAAAGGAAATCAACTTGTTTTATACTTTGCATATGACTATTTATATGATTTATACGTTACATATGATGATTTATATTTGTTCTAATAATTTTAAAGGAAATCAAGTTGTTTTATAATTTGGAGATGATGATTTATATTCATTTTAAGGATATTGAAAGAAAATCAACTTGAAATTTGATGATGATTTATTATTGCTATAAGAACTTTTAATTACACCACACATGGATCATAGAGTGTATACATTTCACCATAATACAAACTATGACCATTATATATCCATATATAATTTATAATGTGTATTTTAAATTTTTTGTTATTAATTCCCCTGGTTGTAGACATTTTTGTCCTACAATCCCCCTCTTAGCTGCTTCAAGTGAGACTACATCTTCTTCGCAGGTGATGCCGAAAGGGCCAGTAGCTAGGGATTATTGGTGCACTCTTGGAGTGAACCTCGGCTCTGCCCCTATGCCAACGCTCTCGTAGGAGAGTAGATTAGTTTGGAGTGTGTTTTCTGGGTGAATATTTCTTGCGTGATTGCATGGATTGGTTTTTTGGTTGAAGGATAGATCACTACATGAGTTTGAAAGGAAGCACATGGAAGGAGACATAAATATACCACCACATCAAATCGACCAAGGAGCCAAGCGAGACGATGAATCGTGCAATTTGGGAAATAAAATGCTTGCAAATGTCTTTGATTCTATTTTTCCCAATTCCCCCAATCTCAAACATGTGTGTCTTAAAACGGGATCAGAAAATTATCTGGGATCTCATGATTTCTCTACCATGGATATGATTAGTGATCCACGCGAGGCTCTGTTTCACAAGAGGCATCCCAAGATGAATAATGGTGATTTCAAATACTATAACTTGAAGGATGTATTGTCTGTAAAATTAGGACAGAGTGATATTAAGATCAGTTGGTCCTTCCATCATCCTGATGTCATATTATTGGGATTCTCTCCCTTGAGTGGGTCTTTCATGAATCTCCTCATTTCTCTCACAGTTTATGTTGCGATCTACAAGGAGGGCACTCAATTTGGATTCCTGGGGAATTCGGTAACATGGGAGGAGCTTATGGATGATTCAGATGTGGATGTTGATCCACTGAAACCAGAGAAGAGAATGTTCAATATGTTGTCCAGGTGCATCCAAAGAAGAGAATTTTCAAGAAGTTCTCATTTTTCTATGCTCATGATCGAAGAAGGTTTCAATGAGGTTTGAAGGAGGTAGCTATTTTAGTCTATTTTTTTTTTGAATTTGTGTCAATATGTATTAGTGTTATTCTTAGTTTGTAAAATGAATTATGGAGAGCCTCTCATAGAACAAAGTAACATATTTTAAGTTGGTGGTTCTTGTCGTTCTTCCGTGGCACAAGAACACATCACTGGTTTGATTATGTCTGCAGTCTGTTATAAGTTGGTGATTCTTATTGTACTTCGATGCTCCAAGAACAACGATTACTAGTTATCTTTGTGTGGGCTTGTGTATGTGAAAAAGGTCAGGTTTTATGATTGACTATTGGATACATTCAATGTTTAGACTCATTTCCTATATAACTGACGAATACAATGAGCTATGTGTTTCGACAGATGGATGTATGTCAATAGGATGATTCAATATCTAGACCATTTTTCGAAGTACGTCAAGAATTGTTGGTCATTACAAATGTGTCATTGATTGTTAGAAGTAATTGTATCTTCAATGGATGTAGCGGTAGGTCAAATGAATGGTTGAAAAATTTCATAGTCTATAAGAGTTCAGAAGTGGATAGAAATGTTGATGAAGACCACACAAGCTAGAGATCAAAGTCTAAAAATACTCGTGTGTGATTTCAGTATTGTTATTTGTAATGTAAGCATTAAGGAAAGGCATTATAAGGCCTTAGAATTAATTCTTATTTTAGAATTGGTTGTCCAAGTAGCATCCAACTATTGGCTTGCATCAACAAATCTAAATCCAAATATTGATGGTGGTCTTTTGATAGGAATATATGCAAGCATTTCGCTATGTAGTGGAAGTTTTGTCTATGAAAGGGTTCCTCTTGTTGTGTTCTTCATCTTGCGAGTGTCAAAGAACTTTTTCTCTGGAATGATCAATTCAACATTTAGGGCACCCATGGCCTTTTTCGATACCACAACTGTCTGTGGGAATAGTTATATTCCAAGTGAAAATATATTCTCCAAGATGTTTCTGTTCAACCAATTTCAAATTTAGGGCTTGAAACCTTTTACTTATTCTAACCAAAAGCCTTTATGTTTTTGCAAGCATCTTCAGATACGGGTTTTTTATATGTAAACATAGTTTAGGCCTACAAATTTGTTTTATGTGTGGGCTCATATCATACAAATGATATTCATCATATCATTTGTCACATGGCAAGTTTTGGTGGTTGTCATTCTAATGCTCTTTATCACTACAAGAGAGTTAAGAAGGATCGACATTATCATGTAACGAACAACGCTACTGAAATACCATTAGGTGTAGTGACAATCAAAGCAATTACATGGTAGAAAGATTCCAGGAAAGGAACTTGAATCCTATCGATACAAATGCAAGTTTTCTATGGAATGGCCGATCTTAAGGTTGGAATCACTTGGAAACAGTGTCCTTTGTACTTCAGGTTTTCTACTCGTTTCATTACCTTAAGATATCATAACTCTTGGTAAGTAGATTGTTATTTAATTATGCTTATAGGCATCCCCCCTATTGGAATTGATGGCTTAATGAGTCTTTTAAATGCTTCTGTTTTCTAATTTTTATTTTTTTTTCACATTTACTTAATATAATTAAAAAATTACATTAATTATATGGATATAGTTGAAAAAATGAGAAGCAGAGAATACAGAGAAAGAGTGGAGAAGAAATAATATTCAGTATATTGAGTATGTGAGAAAAGAGTACTTTAGAAAAAGGGAAAAGAGATGAGCTAAATAGGCTCAAGCAAATCAAGAACATAAAGAACCGAGTGTACAACTGTCCAAGACAGTTGGTAGTGTACAATCAGACTATTGAGGTTACATTAAATTTAACACTCCCTCTTAAACTCAACAGTTACAAACATTAGCACTGATAATGCCCAAGTGTTGTCTCTGAAAATAAAAAATGGATTTTCCTAGTGGCTTTGTAAAAATATTTGCGAGTTTTATCTCGTGATCCACATAATTTAAGTGCAATGTCACGATTATTGACTAGATCACGGATGAAGTGAAAGCGAGTGTCAATGTGTTTACTTTTCTTGTGAAACACATGGTTTTTGGATAAAGCAATTACTGAGGTGTTGTCACAGAAGATAGGAGTTAGCTCTTTTTTTGTATGTGACATATCATTCAATATTATTCTCAGCCACACAGCTTGACATGAAGTTGAGGTAGCAGTGACATACTCTGCCTTTGTAGAATATATTGATACAATGGTTTGCTTCTTTGATGCCCATGAAATCATGTTCGCACCCAGGTGAAAAACATGTCCTGAAGTGTTTTTTATGTCATCTAGGCTGCCTTTAAAATCACTATCTGTGTAACCAGAGAGATGATTATCATCAGACTAAGTGTACCATGAGCCAAAATTGAGAGTTCCTACAACATATCTAAGCATCCATTTCACCATCTTCCAGTGAGAATCTTTGGGGAATTCCATGAATCTGGAAACAAGATTGGTTGCATACATAATATTAGCCCTAGTTGTTGTAAGATAAAAAAAACTTCCTTCTAAACTTTTGTACAGGGTAGGGTCCATTGTAGGTCCTTCATATTGCTTGCTCAATTTTGTGCCTAGGGGAATAGGAGTTTCTATTGGATTTCATTCTTCCATGCAAAATCTTTTGATGATGTCTGTTGCATACCTTTGCTGACAGACAAAAATGCCTTTGGTTGATTGATCAACCTCAATCCCCAAAAAATATTTCATTATGCCAAGATCTATCATCTCAAACTCAAATTGCATGGCATGTTTAAAACTAGTTAACTCAAAATTTTGAGTATATATCATGTCATCAACATATAAACATACAATCTGAATTTTACCGTGTTGATCAGTTTTGGTGTAAAGAGTTGGCTCATTTTGGCTTCTGCTGAAACCACTTTTGATCAGATAAGTGCCAATTCTGCTATACCAAGCTCTTGGAACTTGCTTTAAGCCATACAAGGCTTTCTTCAACTGATATACTTTGGCTGACTTCTCTTTGACTTCAAATCCAAGTGGTTGATCCACATAGACCTCTTCTTCTAAGACACCATTTAGGAAAGATGACTTGACATCCTTCTGGTATTCTTGTCATTTGTGTTGAGTTTATATGGCTAAGAGGGTCCTTACAGTGTCTAATCTTTCTACTGGAGAAAAAGTTTCACCATAATCAGTACCTAGTTGTTGTGAGAATCCTTTGGCAACAAGTCTTGCCTTGTGCTTTTCAATCTGTCCCTTTTCATTGAGTTTAGTTTTGTAAACCCACTTGACACCAATAATTTTCTTGTGTCTGGGCAGATCAACAAGATCCAATGTCTTTTTCTTCTCAATGGAGTCAATCTCTTGGTTCATGGCTTGAACCCAATGTGGCTACTTAGTTTCTTCTTTAAAATATGAAGGTTGACATGACATTAATGCAAAAATATTATGTTGTTCAATGTCATCCAACTGCTGATGGATTTATCTCAAACTTCGAGTTCTCTGATTTGGGAGTTCATACGATGAATCTCTGCTAGAATTTGAGTTATCCTGAGAGTTTTCAGATTGTCTTGTACCTGTAATTTTGGAAGAGCAGGTTGAGGTATTGGTTGTCGTGAATTTTCTGCTTTTTTAGGATTGGGCAGTAATGGATTTTGACTGTCCATTTGTTGATTTTTAGATTCATTCCAGAGTTGATTTTCCAGAAATTTTACATCTCTACTGAGAATTAGTTTCTTTGAGATTGGATTGTAAAGCTTGTAAGCTTTTGATGTTTTGTTGTATCTAGTAAAGATGCATTTCTCACTTCTATCATCCAGTTTCTTCCTTAATTTGGAAGGTATGTGAGCATATGCTATGCATCCAAATGTCCTTAGATGAGCAACATTTAGCTTTGTCCCACTCCATGCTTCTTGAGGGACCTTCATATTGAGACTCGTGGTTAGATATCTATTCAAGAGATAAGTTGAGAATGATACTGCTTCAGCCCAAAATGTATTTGAAAGACATTTCTCTTTGAGAAGGCTCCTTGCCATGTTCATTATTGTATGATTTTTCCTTTCAGCCACTCAATTTTGTTGTGGAGTATGCCTGGCTATAGTTTGCATGATGATCCCTTGCAATTTGAAGAAATTTACAAACTCTTTGGAGTTGTATTCTCCTCCTCCATCTGACCTGATTGATTTTACATATTTGCCATTTTGTTTTTCAACTTTAGCTTTGAATTCTTTGAACTTTGCAAAAGTTTCAGACTTGTGTCTGAGAAAGTAGATCCAAATTTTCCTACTAAAGTCATCAATAAATGTTAAAAAATAAAAGCTATCACCTATTGACTTTGTTTTCATTGGTCCACATAGGTTAGCATGAATGAGTTCGAGATGTTGGTTTTCTTGAGTGGAGGATTGTGGAAAACTAGTTCTCTTATGTTTTCCAAGTATGCAAGACTCACATGGGGAATTTTTCTCTTTGAAGATAGGGAGACCTTTGACCATGGAGTTCCTTTGTAGAAGACTTAGACTCTGAAAGGGTATATGTACAAATATTGTATGCCAACCCATAGTTTCATTGGGGGTGGATGCACTGTGTGCATATGATGGGATCCGATTTGCAATTCTGAGTGTCAGGGAAAACATCCTAGTCTCAGTCATGTGGATTTTAGAAATCAATTTTCTGTTGGGGGTTTTATCATATATCATGCATGATGCTCCCTCAAAAAGTAACTTATAGCCATGTTCAATGAGCTTTCCTACACTTAACAGATTATGTTTCAGATCTGGAACATGATAGACATTGTTTATGTCTTTCTTTACATTTTGTTTAGTAAGAATAGGTACAATTCCTTTTCCTTGAACTTTGACTAAGGAATCATTTCCAGGTGTAATATCAGAGGAAATTGAAGAATCAATGCATGAAAGTAAATATTTTTTACCTGTCATGTGATTGTTGCATCCATTGTCCAACAACTAGAGATCTTTATGTTGTTCTTCAGTCTTTTGGCATGAGAGAAACATACCATCAAAGGTTTCTCCTTCATCATTTGAGACATGCACTCTGCCTGAGAGATGATTTGATTGCTTCTTCCAGCATTTAGATTCATAGTGACCAATTTTTTTGTAGTAATAACATTGTATGCTTGATTTTTCATTTGATATTCTCCCTCTGCCTCTTTGAGGCTGGAAATTCTTAGTCTGGTTGTGTTGTTTGTAACCTTGGAAATTATGATTCTGGTTCTATTGTCTCTGACCTTCATTTGAGTGAAAGTTACTTGTACTTCTCCCTCTTCCTTGATGACCTCGGCCTCTTCCTCTGCTGAAGGAGAATTGATTTTTGAAGGCATTGGCGATTGACTCATATGTGAGATGCAGTCTGGTCTCATGTGTCAATAGAGAGCCCATTAATTCATCTATTGACAAATTTGATAGATCTTTGGATTCAAGGATTGTTGTAACGACCATTTCAAATTTCTTTGGTAAACTTCTGAGGATTTTATCAACAATTCGTTGATCAGGTATGGCTTCACCAGTCAATCTGATCTGGTTCATGATTCCCATGACTCGGGTCATAAACTGATCAACATTTTCGGACTCTGTCATTCTTAAAGTCTCGAATTGCATCCTCAAGGTCTGCAGTTTGACTATTTTACCCTGTCATTTCCTTGGTAGGTTGATTTAAGGATGTCCCAAGCATGTTTTGAAGTAACATCGCCTGTGATTTTGGAGAAAATCGAGTCATCCACCGAAGTTTGAATCCAGAATTTGGATTTATTCTCTTTGTTTCTCTGTGTTGCCTGAGCAATTCTCTGTTGGTTGGTCATGGAAGCAAGGTCTGCTGGATCTAGTTCCACATATACAAGATCCACTGGATCCCAACACTCTTGTTCTTGCAAGAAGGATCTCATTCTAAGAGACCAAAAATCATAATTCTTTCCAAGAAGAATCGGTCCTTGAGTTGGTCCTAAATTGCTAGACGTGGCCATCTTTAAAGAATTTTAAAAATAAAAAAAATAGGATATCGTGTTTACCTGATTCCTGCGCGGAAAATCGGGTCTTCGAATTTCTTGCAGTGACTTCGGACCGAAAACGTGATGTAAACCACTTCTTTGACTTTGATCGGGCTAGATCTGACTATCCAAGTGAAAGATCTATTGATTCAGGGCTCTGAGCTCTGTTCTTTAGCAACTGTAACACTGCAGCAATTGTAGCCCATCTAATGGCGGAAAGGGCTTTCTGAGTTTACTCAAGAGCCAAAGGAAGTTTGAGGTTTAGCTTCTCATGTGACATTGGGTGGAAAAACTAGGCACTTTAGGTTTTCATGTTTTGGGACTTTGCGTTTCGACGTTGAAGGTAGAAGTTCCTTCGAATAGCCGAATTGTGAAATTGCTTCAAGGATCAACAATCCTCGTTGATTTGAGATCAACGACCACCAATTCTACCTTACCTTGCAAACCTCCTAAATCACGAACCTCTTAACAGTGGGAAGAGATTGGCGGTCTCAATTTCCCATGGAGATATACAATCTGACTGCTCATGTCACGTCGGAGTTTTGTGTATCGTGAGTTCATTGAACTCTCACCTCTGATTTTCCGGTAGCAAAAATCACGATGGCATTGGATCGACGGTCCATATCTTTGTTTGATCAATGGCTATGATTATTTCACGATTTCACGTATCGCAGTTTCTTGAAACTCTGCTCGTTGACTCCTTTGAGTTGTGAATCAGTGAAGTGTTGAACGCTCGCCACACGTCCCTTCCAATGGACAGTTTAGAGGATGTCAGGAATTTGTGAATTGCGAGCTCCAAGTCATGACCTCCTTGACATTCTCGACTCTCGAAGTGACAACATTTTGGAGCGCACAAAATCTAAGGGTTCACACTCCTCTGGATCTAACGGTCCAGATCTCGTCGGTATTTCGTGTATCGAGATTTCATGTATCGCGAAGTCGAACAACTTTTCCTCCGTTGTCCCGATCCGTGAAATGCTGAAATGTTGAAATAAAAATATAAAATGTGAAGTAGCCGACGTACGTGGATCTATGCCACGTGTCCCCTATCAATGGACAACTGTAATCAATTTCGCGTATTCGAGCTTGGGGTCCTTTTAACGCTCTTAGTCGCAAAACTCATGAAGTGCCTAATTGCAAATTTTCGGAGCATCCAACGGTCCTTAAGTCTTAGCAAACAAACAGTCCTTAGGTATTGAAAACCTTTGGCAGTTAAAACATGCGCACCTTTTCTTGATCTAACGATTGTTGTTGCTTTCGTCTTGATCTGATGATTGAAAATCTTTCACCTTTTCTGCGCGCTCCTCATCCTTTTTGAACTCGATAGTTGGCTCAAATCTATTTGTAATGCTGATCTTACGGCTGTGTATGCTTGTCCTTTGTTGCTTTATCTTGTCCTTTGCTGCTCTTGCAAAATCTTCTCCGGAAGAAAGAATTTCATGAATTCTTTAAAGAACATGTGTATCTTTAACTGTTTTTGCCTTCTGCTTCCAAGCAATTGTTGTCTGCAACGATATTTTGAGCGGACTGGCGGACTGCTCTCCAAGATTTGTGAAGAAACTGTGTCCTTTTCTCTCGTTGATAGTTTAAGATTTGGGCTTCTTAGGATCGATATGATCTCTAGACTATGTGAAGAGGATTACATTTGAAGCTCTGATACCATGACAAAATGAGAAACAGAGAAAGAGTGGAGCAGAAATAATATTCAGTATATTGAGTATGTGAGAAAATAGTACTTTAGAAAAAGGAAAAAGAGTTGAGCTAAATAGGCTCAAGCAAATCAAGAACATAAAGAACCGAATGTACAACTGTCCAGGACAGTTGGCAGTGTACACTCAGACTGTTGAGGTTACATTATATTTAACAAGAGTGACCGAGCTTTTATGGTTGTGAAGAGTTGCCATGTTTTCCATTCCTTTCAGTTAACGCAACCGTCATTCCTTTCATTTAACACAACCGTGCATATTGGTTGCCACATTCAATCTTCATCACAACGATTAACGATTCACAGACTCGAACAAAGGAAACGATTAACAATTCACAGAATCAACAAAAGAAGGATATGCCTGTGTCTTTATTGTATAGGTTCGGAGGAAGTTAATTTCAAACCCAGGTAAGAGACATTTTGGTCTATTACAGGCCTATGGACATGCATTAATTATATTTCATATTCAATTTAAATTGCTCACAAAGATTCTTCACAGACGCTATCAGAGATGGAGCGGGTGACATGAAGGAGAAGCAACCTATCATTAGTTTCGTAGGTGTTGGTATGGCATCTAAC
>JZKD02S2128316.1:32791-45864 GCA_000966675.3 Picea glauca
ATTAATGCTTAATTATATTATTAATAATATATTAAGGTGAATGGTTATTAGGGTTTGGGTTATTAAGATTAGTGTTGTTAGAATTGTTAGAATTATTAAAGATGATTAATATTTTTTTATATTTTTTTGTAAGTTAGAAGTATTATATATAAAAGGCCTTCCAAGACCAAAATAGAGGTACAAAATACAAAGAATAGTTGTACTGTAGTTACTGGACTACCCCAACAGAGGGGAAACCAGTCCAGCCAGCAGGGGAGTCAAGTAGATGTAGTGTAATAGTCTAAGGAAACAATCTCAAACTGACTGGACAACAACTAAAAAGAAGAGAAACTATTGAAACTTGAAGTGCCCCTATGGGCTTAAACATTTGGCAAATAACCTGGCCAGGTGGCGTGGAGGGCCTTGGACCAAGGTTCCTCCTTGACGTATGTCACTTGATTTTCCCACTACATTCTAGCTTCCACGCTTCTCTCGGCTCTGTCGGCATCTGGCGAGGTATCCTGAAGTCCGCGTTGTGTTGTGTCCACCTCCACGGCCATGTCCTCATGCTTGGCTTGCTCCATCCCATTCCCTATGGATCACTGCGTCTGGGTGTTTCCTTCACTGGTCTCTACACAAGGTTCCTCTACTGAAGCCGCACCTGCCGGGTTCGAGGGGAAAGCCTCTTGAAGGGAGGAAAGGAGTTGAAGAAGGACCACGAATTTTCCATCCGTCGCTTGCAGATGGAATTGAAGGTCCTCCACCCCCTGACGGAGTTTGAAGAACAAACCGAACATAATAGCGAGGCTTTCTCTCAGCTACGTGTCGAAGAAAGAGTCAAAGGACTGGTTCTTAGTGTTCCGAGGCTTGGGAGGAGGAGGTGGCTCTCCCACGGTCTTCCTTGAGGAGTCAAGAACTGGTGCAAGGGGAGGCTCGATCGTTGCAGGGACAAGAAGGTGTCGCGAAGAGGAACATGGCAGCTTGTTGATGATAGCTAAGCAGTCAAACTGCGAAACGGGCGGAGCAGGGGAGGTAGGAAGAAATGGCTCGGGCTGGAGGGATGGGGAGGAGCAAGTGGAAGGCGAATCAGGGGGCGAGACAGAAGGCCGGTGAGGTTTCCATGGAGAGCCTCTTCGCAGCCGCCCCCTTGGGCGTGGCATGAGGTTTGTCGTGTGAAAGACAAAGGAAACCAGGTGCTAGAGGCAGAGGTAGAGTGCCTGAAGTCAAACAGGGGCTACAATTGTCATGAAGGTTTAGGTTAAATTAGACCATGGCAGCAGAGGGGGGAGCCAGTCGGATCGCGAGCGTAGACGGGAGGTAGACATAAGCAACTAGGCCATGAAATGAATCATGAAAGGAGAGGGAAGTTGCATAATTAAGCCACTGCGACATTGTAATGACGATTTAATGCAGGATTGGGGTGGCAGGCGATGGCATGAGCTCGTCACATGGCTCCATGCCTCGTTGGTCGCTCTGTTCCTCCTCCTCGTGCCAGGTGTTCCACATTAACACCCCATCTGGGGGTGTGTCCACTATTCCATATTTTCGGATACATTGTTGGAGAATAGGATGACCAGGTTCTAGGGCCATGTTGCAGAGGAATTCTGGTCCACTCCAGTTGGTCCCCATATTAGCTAGTTCATCCGCAACTTGATTCACCTTCCTCCTGATATGAGCAGGTATGATAGCCTGATTTGGTTGCAATAAGTCTGTGATAATCTGTAGCACGTGTGAGAGTCTACAACTAGGCGACATTCTGTCCGGGTTCACTCCATTTAAAATTATGCGGAGCAGATTGATGATGATTTGAGAGTCCCCCTCGACTATTAGCTTGGTGAAATTGTTTTCAATGGCTAATTGCAATCCTCTGATGAGTCCCCAAAGTTCTGCTACGTTGTTCGTGGAATGACCAAGGGAGCCTGTGCTTATGAGAATGATGTTCCCGTGATGGTTGTGGAAGACTATTCGATAGCCCACTGGGCCTGGATTACCTTTAGAGGCTCTGTCAAAATTGAGCTTGATGAAATCGACTGGGGGGGGAGACCAAAAGGAGGGGTTGCTGAGAGGGGGGGAAAGAGAAGAGGGGGTTAGAGCATGACGAGAAGGAAGAGGATTCCAATGATGAAGGATTGGGAGTTCGGAGGGAATGTTGATCAAGTCTTCGTCGGTCCATGGCTGAAGGTTGAGAGTTTCCATGATATTGCAACGACATTGATTCCAACAATGTTTCCATGGCAGGGAGACATTTCTAAAAAGCCTTCTATTCCTTTCTTTCCAAGTTTTACAAAGGATGAAGCCTAGAAGTAATTTCCAAATATGATTGAGGAGGGGAGAATGGAAAGCCTAGTCCCTCCATTTCATAATGGCGTCGATGATACTATCTCTATGGCGATCCGAGGTGCGCATGATAAGCGTCACTTGATCCCAAATTTGAGCAGTGTAAGGGAAAGAATTGAGGAGATCATTCATGGTTTCGTCTGCCTCTCCACAAAGCATGCAAATAGAGGGCCCAACAAAAATCCTTTTCGAGAGGTTATCCCAAGTTAGAATGCTTGAGTGGGAGACAAGCCAGAAAAAGAGGGTGATTTTTGGCCAGTGTTTAAGATTCCAGATTTTGTGCCAAACTTTCCTAGTAGGGAGGGGTTCTACTTGAGTTTTTAATCTGATAGGATTCCTACGTACTGTAGGTTCCCCGTGGCCAGTACCCCCACCGAAGGATATCCTCTCCTACAATTTTGGGAATTTTTCATTTTGCCAGTTCTTCTTGCCAGGGTACCAGGTCCACATGCGCTTCCAGAATAATGCGTTCCCTGTCCAAGTGCTAGCATCGCCAGGTGTCTTCTAGGGAATTGTCCTGCCAGTAGTCAGCTATTCTTGTCAGGCCCACAAGTGTAGTGTGGGTGCATATGTCCCTATCCCAATCCTCATTATCCAAAACTGACCACTGTTGCCAGGAATCTTTCCAGAAAAGAGTTGTTTCCCCATTTCTGATTTCCCAGAAGGCATTTCAAGTCACTAGTTGTCTATTCTGCTTAACCGCTGTCCAAATTAAGGAGCTTGGGTTATCCCCATTCCATCGAATTAGGTTCTTTTCCTCCACATTTGGTGCATATTTCTTCCTCCAAAGTCTGGCCCAGAGATCCTTGGGGTTTTTTAGCCACCGCCACCAAATTTTGGTGCTTAGAACTTTTTTCATCATGAAGGAATCCCATAATCCCAAGCTACCTTGCTCTTTGGGTTGACAGAGTTTGTCCCAGCTGACCAACGCTATTTTCTTCCCTGAGTTGAGGCCTTGCCAGATGAAGTTTCCTTGAAGATTTTAATGGTTGTGAGAATGAACTTTGGGGCAGCCAGTGCTGAGAAGGTGTAGACAGGAAGGGCCTGAAGAACAGCTCGGAGAAGAATAAGAGGACTGGGAAGGTTTAAGACTCTGTAGGTCCAGGAAGAAAGCCTCTTGGTAAAGGAGGATAATAGATGTTCCCAAGAGGAGTTGCAGAGGGCATTGTCAATCAGGGGAATGCCAAGGTATTTGGACGGAAGGGAAATTCTATTGAAACCTAGGATATCATAGATATGGCGCTGAATCGGAGGGGGTGTATTGAAGAAGAAGATTTGGGACTTATCCCTGTTGCAGTACAGACCCAAGGCATCCAATAATGTTTGGAGGATCACTAAGAGAGAGTTGGCTTCGTAGATAGTTGGGGTGCCCATCAAAAGCGTGTTGTCCACAAATTGACTGTGTGAGATAGGAGGGGAAATGCCATGCAAGGGGAGGCCTATCAGTAGGTTGCTTTCAACTGCTATATGGATGGAACGACTAAGACCTTTGGCCATAATGATGAAGAGGAAAGGGGAAAGAGGATCTCCCTGTCTAATTCCTCTTGAGGGGGAGAAGGGTCAAGAGGGAACACCATTGATAAGAATGGAGAAGAATGCCGAGGAGGTTAGATTCAGAATCCAAGTCACCCAACACTGATCAAAACCAAAAGCTAGGAGCATTGCCCACATGTATTCCCAACTTATCTTGTCAAAGGCTCTAGAGAGGTCTAATTTAAGGAGCATACCTAGTGTTTTGGTCTTCTGCAAAGAGTGGATCACTTCATGGTCTAGGATGACGCTGTCAAGGATTTGTCTTCCTTCAACATAGCTTGATTTCTCCGGGGATATTATTATCGGTAAGATAGGCTTGAGACTCCTGGAAATCACTTTTGTTAGGAGTTTGTAGATGACATTGTAGAGAGCTATGGGTCTAAACTGCTTGGGATGGTGTGTCTTCCCCTCTTTGGGTACTAGGGTGAGGAAAGTCACATTAAGAGCCTGGAGGACTTGTCCGGTGGCTCTAGAGTCTTCAAGAATTTCCCAAACCTCTACCCTGATCATCAGCCAACAATGGTGGAAAAAATTGCTGGTGAAGCCATCGGGTCCAGGAGTGTTGCATTTGGTGGTGTCCTGAAGCGCTTGATCCACTTCCTCGATTGTAATGGGCCAGAGCAGGGATGAGTTTTTCTCCTGGGTAATGAGGGAGGGAACATGCTGCGTAACCTTAGTAATGGCCTCATATCTATTCAGGAGTGGTTCCGTGAGGAGATCTTTGTAATAGTCAATCAAGGTCATTTCCATGTCTTCGTGGGAATGAATGGTCTCCCCGTCTGCAGAGATAAGATGCGTGATCTTACTAGAGTGCCTTTTGTGGATGACAGTTCTGTGAAAAAATTTGGTGTTGCGTTCCCCGTTCTTGAGTCATTGGATGCACGATTTTTGTTTCCATAAAATATCTTCTTGTCTTTTCCTGGCCTCTAGCTGTTGATTTACTTTTACTTCCTGGGATTTTAGCTCATTCGTTAGCCCCTGCATCCTAATATGGTTTTGAATCTCGCCCATTTGTTCTGACAACTGCTTTTGGGAGTCGAAGATATTGCCAAAGGTTTTCTTATTCCATATTTTGAGAATTTGTTTGAGGTTCTTTAACTTTTTCTGAAATCTGTACATTTTGGAGCCGTGAGAGACCTCTGCCTCCCTCCACCAGTCCTGGATTGTTGCTTGGAAATCGGGATGGTCAAGCCAGAACTGTTCAAACTTGAAGGGTTTCTTTCCAGGTGTGGCTGACACATCCAACCATAGCTATATAGGCCAGTGATCCGAGCCAGAGAAATTCAAGATGGTAGCTTCCAAAGCCGTTCCTTCCATCATAAGGGAGTCAGAGATGAGGAATCGATCTAGTTTGAAAGCGATTTGGTGTATTCTGGTTCATCTATTTGTCCAAGTGTGAATGCCATTGATGGCTTCCAGGTCGATAAGGTGAAGGTTGTCTATGAGGTTGTTGAAATCACTGGAGTCCCGATCCAGTCGTCTTGATCCTCCTTTTTTTTCTTCCAGGCTGCGAATGATATTGAGATCTCCACCAACAATCCATCTGTTATGTTGTGTTAGACTGGATAAGTAATCCAGGTTCCTGAGGAAGGGATGCTTATCCCTTGGGCTGGCCGGGCCGTAGGCATTGGTCAGGTGACCCAGCTTGTTTGAGCCAATAAGCATATATTCTGTAGTAATGGACCATCTAGTAGCGAGAAAGTTTTCCAGCAGCACTGAGTTGGTGTTCCAGAGGATAGTCAATCCTCCAGCTGTGCCTGTGGCCACGGTTTAAGTATTAAGTAGCTTCCCCTTGCTTCCAATAGTAGGGAAGTAGCTTTTCGATGTCTTCTGAAGTGCATTTTGTTTCCTGCAAAAGTACTATGTCAGGTTTTTCCGCAAAGATCAGATCCCGTAGCATTTTTTGCTTGCTACATCCATTGAGGCCTCTAATATTCCATGAGATGATCTTCATGATGACGGGGAGGTAGAGAGAGGAAGGAAGTTGTCCGAGATCAGGTGGATTTGCCCTGAGTTTACCATAAAGTGGCCTATTTCTTGTATGAGCTTATTGGTGGATTTCCTCCCTCTTTTCTTTTCATCTTTTTGATTTTTACTTGGGTTTTTTGACTGACTACCCTGTATTCCTAGACCTTTTCTAGCTCGAGCTGAGGACCCAACTGAGGAGTTGAGAAAGACCTTATGCACCTTCCGTAATTGATCCCTAGGTATGGTGTAAAAATTTTTATGCCTGTAGGCGTGCTCGAGGTGCTCCAGATCCACCCCGGCTAGTTCTTTCTCTTCCAACTCCATTTCTGCATCCCCATCCTCTGTCTCCAGAAAGTCTTGCGGGTCTTGAGCCATGTCTAGGGGGGGGGAGATCTGACTCCTTACCCTGTGGGGACCATTCATCCTCTTGGCTTGTAGATTGGGGGCCATTATTTGGATGTGGTTCATTGGGGTGTATAAGGGTTGTGGGGTTCTCTGGTTGATCTTGTAGAATTGCAAATTTATTACTAGTTGAGGGATATTTACTTACTTGGGCTGGTTGCTTTCTTCCTCCTTGTCTTCTTTTCCCTGTTGGTTGTGCAAAGTCGTCCTTGTATTTGTCGTTTTCTGGGTTCCCTTCTTTGTGAGAAGTATTGAGATGGCACTCTCTAAAAAGATGACTGTGTTCATGGCATTTCCTGCATCGGAATGGAATGTGTTCGTAGTCGATGGTTTGGGTCCAGTCCTCGTCATGATATTCCAGTATGATGGATCCTGGGAGCAACTTGGCTATGTTTAGGTACACATAGATTCACGCATAAGAGGTGTAGCGCCTCTGCTTGGTGGCTTCAGAAGACTTAACATAGATGCCTATGGTGTTGCCTATGTCAGCCAGGACCTCCTCCAGCCAGAATTCCTGGGGGAGAGAGTACAATCTGATCCATACAGGTGGATGGGCAAAGTCCTCCTTTTCAGGGCTGAACTTCTCTATCTAGAATCTTAAGAAGATTCCTGCCAGGTTGTAAAAGTACGCCCCCCCCATCAAAGATGTGATTGGGATACTCGAGGTTGTGGAGGATGATTGTGAAGAACCCCTTGGAGCCCAGTTGTAGCTCATAGTGACCTTTTGGCTTCCACCAATATTGTATCCATTTGACCAGATCGTGCTAAGAAGGCTAGAGCCCTAGGAATTTTCCCACCAGGGCATAGTCTCTCATATATTGCTTTTGCTCTTCTATGTGTGGTGATCTGATAATGTATTTTGGGGCCTGTGGCTCTTGTGGGATACATTTACCTGGAATCCATGGAGTTGACGCAGTAGATGGGTTAGTCTCTTTCTCTGGATCGATGTCCATCTCCTGATCCTTGAACGTTCCTTCCGCCAAAAGTTTCGAGCGCAAATCTGGTGGCGGCTGAAAGGCCAGTCGTTTCATACCTTCTGCAGAGTTTCCATTCGTCGTGGATTGACTGTAGGAGGCGCCATTCGACCCCCCCTCCCTGTGAGACATGAGCCCCAACGGGGCAGGCGTTGTGACAACGCGGCTCAGAGCGGCTGAAGAAGCCTTAACCCTCGGCTCAGAGCGATTCTTCTTCCTATACCTATGTGTTTTTCGATGATTAATATATTTATTATTAAATACAAGGGGTTTAATTATTATTATTAGTTAATAATAATAACAACTATTAATATTATTAATACTACTTTATTAATAATCATTAATACATATCAATACTTTATTAAATTTATTAATAAACTATTATTAATACGTTATTAATAGTAAAAATTATAGGCATTACAAATATTATAAATAAAGTATTATTGATACTTTGTTGTTATTATACATGATACATTAATAATTAATTATTATTAAATAATAATAATTAACTACACTATTAGTTATTATGAATATATTTAATTAGTTATATTATACAAAGAGTGTTATAAGACTTCCATTTATTTTAATGATTAGAAAATATGGTTTAATGAGTGTGGAATTTATTCTTTTTAGTATAGGGGTTTTAATAAAAGTTTTATATGTGTGTGTCTATGTGGAATTTAATGAAAGTTTTGTATATGTGGGAGACTTATTTAGAGCAACTAAAAATCATCATTACAAAGTTAAAAATGTTTTTTTATCAATGCCTTTAGAACAAGTATGATTCTAAGTTTCTTTATGGAGAGCCTCTTATGGAGAGTCTCTTATAGAACAAAGAAACATATTTTAAGTTAGTGGTTCTTGTCTTTTTTCGATGGCACACGAACACATTAGTGGTTTGATTATGTCTACTGGTTATTTTTGTGTGGGCTTGTGTATGTGAAAAAATTAAAGTTGTATGATTGATTATTGGATACATTCAATATCTAGAGTGCTTTCCTATATAACTCACTAATACAACTAGCTATATGTTTAGACAAATGGAAGTATGTCAATAGGATGATTCAGTATCTAGACTATTTTTCGAAGACAAATGGAATTATGTCAATAGGATGATTCAGTATCTAGACTATTTTTTGAAGTATATCAAGAATTGTTGGTCATTACAAACTCGCCATTGCTTATCAAAAAAAATTATATCTTCAATGGATGAAGTTGTAGGTTGAATGATAAAGGTCTAAAAATAATAGTGTGTGATTTCAGTATTGCTATTTGTAATGTAAGCATTAAAAAAAGACATTATAAGACCTTAGAATTAATGCTTATTTTAAAATTAGTTAAGACTTGTTAGAAATTATTGAAATATTCACTTATATAAATATATAGTTTATATAAATAATAATAATAATAAAGTGAGTGCTTTGTGCATGAAATTTTATAAGTCTGTGACAGAAGTCAAACTAACAACTTTGTCTTTTGATATGCAATTTATGCTAATAAATTCATGTAAGAACTTTGGAAATGAAGTTCTCATGACTATTAACCACATTGAAAAACAAAATCTGTGGTATTGAGACAACAAACCTGGGAAATCTTTGATATATATTATTTGTTGACAAATAAGACTAACGTTTTTTCTCTTAATACAACTACAATTATTTCTCTTAAAAATAAAATAAATTAGATACAATTTAATAAAATATTCAATTCAATTATTAAGAAGCGCTTGTAATATCAAAAGCCATGTAATTATATATTTCAAAAATGTATACCTTACTTATTACCCCCACGATATTGTTTTCATTTTTTTTTTTAAGTTGGGCCGTAGACAAAACAACAAATTAAACTTTGATTTCTCCAAAGTTAAATAAATATTTATTTAAGTTTTAATTTAAATAAATTTATTTGAATATATATTGGCTTAATGCCCTAATTTTATCATTAAAAGATAAAAATAAATATGAACATTGACGTCGGGGTTGCATATGATGTAGTAGGTGGGTGTTTAAATGTTTTTTTAGGTTGATAGAGGGGCAAGAGCTAATGCTTCTAGAGTTTTCTATTTGTTACAAGCCGCCTCTTCGTCTTCCGCATATTTGTTTTTTTAGGTTGATAGAGGAGTAAGAGCTAATGTTTCTAGAGTTAACTTTGGTTGACTTTGGGAAGGAAAGGTTGACTATGGTTGACATGGTTTGACCATGGATAATTATGGTTGACTTTGGTTGACCATGACCTTGGTTAATTGTGGTTGACCTTCGATTACCATGATCATGGTTAATTATGGTTGACCATTACCATGGTTAAATTTCACTATGGTTGACCTTGGTTGACCATCACCATGGTTGAACCATGAATGACAGTGATTAACCATGTTTTATAATTGTTATTCATAAATGACCATGACCATGACTATAGATGACATTAATACATTAAGATATTATTAATTAATACATGAATAATGTATTTATTAATACANTATTGGCTTAATGCCCTAATTTTATCATTAAAAGATAAAAATAAATATGAACATTGACGTCGGGGTTGCATATGATGTAGTAGGTGGGTGTTTAAATGTTTTTTTAGGTTGATAGTGGGGCAAGAGCTAATGCTTCTAGAGTTTTTTATTTGTTACAAGTCGTCTCTTCGTCTTCCCCATATTTGTTTTTTTAGGTTGATAGAGGAGTAAGAGCTAATGCTTCTAGAGCTAACTTTGGTTGACTTTGGGAAGGAAAGGTTGACTATGGTTGACATGCTTTGACCATGGATAATTATGGTTGACCTTGGTTGACCATGACCTTGGTTAATTGTGGTTGACCTTCGATTACCATGATCATGGTTAATTATGGTTGACCATTACCATGGTTAAATTTCACTATGGTTGACCTTGGTTGACCATCACCATGGTTGAACCATGAATGACARTGATTAACCATGTTTTATAATTGTTATTCATAAATGACCATGACCATGACTATAGATGACATTAATACATTAAGATATTATTAATTAATACATGAATAATGTATTTATTAATACACTAAAACATTAATATTAATATCAATATAATATTAAAACAACAATATTAAAGTATTAATACATTAAAACATTAATAAAGTATTAACACATTAATAAATTAATAAATTCATTACTAAAATACCAATACCTTAATAAATACATTATTAAAGTAGTAATACATTAATAATACATTATTAAAGTATTAGTACATTAATACATTAATTGATAAAGAACATGGTTGTGTATGCTTGACCATGACCATGACCATGGTTAACTTTGTTAGACCTCTGTAGACTTTGGGAATGAAAGGTTGACTATGGTTGACATGGTTAATTATGTTTGACCATGACCATCGATAATTATGGTTGACCTTGGTTGACCAATGTTGATAAAAATATTTGATCACCTAGGTTTCCCACTCTTGGAATAATAGAAAAAAAAATTCATATCAAAAGAATGAAATTTTGGTAGATTATCATTTCATTGTGTAGTCCTCATTCGTCATGCATTTTTCATATTTAAAATTTGAGCTTGTATGCTCAATATATCTAGGTTTTTGTCTAACTTCCAAAAAAAGTACATTTTTCCATGCACAACATAACTAAGATATTCTTGAAACCATGATTATATTATTGGAACCATGACGATTTTCTTGAAACCACACTCCATTTTCTTGGTTCTCCACACATAGCATTTTCTTAGTTCTCGATTTTCTTGATTCTCCATCCTTGTTTTTCGACTTCCCACAGTTAGTCTAATTTTATCTTACAGGGATACCTCCCCATTCACCTTACCCCGCTCCACATTAACTTACTCCCTTTCGTCTCCTCTCCTCTTACCTCCTTTCCCATACTTAACCATTTTTAAACACTTGCAGACCTACACTCCTTTATTCCTCACCTCACCTCACCTCTACATGATATTACCCCTCACTCCCTTACTCTCTTCTCCCTCACGAACTTCTTCACTTCCTCGTGTGGACCTCCTCCATGTGGACCTACTCTCCTCACCTCCCCTCACTTAGCATCCCCATCCCTCATTCCCTTATTTCTCCTTCCTCACCTCCCTCACTCCTTCCACACTCTCGTCCCTCTCCCATTTCTCCAACACTTAACCATATTTCATAAGATTTCACTCCCNAGCATGAACGAGATGGCTGAAATGGTGTTAACTTAGCAGAAGCATCTCCAAGAATTGAGCATATGTCAGGACACAATGCTGTGATATAGGAACTGGTTGCAGAACTTGAACCTCGAACCTGAAGCTGTTGGTAATAACAAGAAAAGCTTGTCCATGCACTTTCACCCATGCCTGCATCAATGATGTTTGTATCTGAGCTTTCTACATGTTGTCATTTCCATATCCAAAATATGCAGCCATTGCATGTACAGATATATGTGAAGAATTTTTTTATCAAGAAAATGTCGATGGCATTCCTATATGGGCAAGTACATCTGATAACCACGTGATAAGACTTGGGAGCAAGATAAAAATTTCTGTGAAAAGTGTGCGAGAGGAATCCTTCTTGGATATATGTGGATCTTTGAACCTCCAAATACTGGCTGTGTTGACTGGTTATTGTCACCGTTGGAGGACAAATCAAATTCTGGAAGCACCAGTGATGAAATTTCATAGAAGAAGAGACAGGGACGAGAGGGTGTTCAGCTTTTGATATCCTTACTGGGATTATCCACTGAACAGCAACAATAATATGTTGTTGCTTTTCTTTCTATTTTATCTATGGAAGTTGACAGTTGTTGGTGGAATACCTCCTCTTGTGCAACTGTTGGAAATAGGCTATGTTAAAGCAAAAGAAGTTGTTGCATTTATATTGAGAAATTTTTACTGTCACAGTGAAGATATTTGTGCTTATGTCCAGAGTATAGAAGTTGTTCCAGCACTCTTACACCTACTAGAAAATACAGATATCAAAGTTCCAAAAAACTGTTGCAGAGGCCCTTAGACACCTTATTCGGGAAGCAGATCCTAGTATTTTATATCAGTTGGGGGTTTTACTTTTGGGAGATCATCCAGAATAAAAAAAATGCATGTACTTGAGGTGTGTGGCTGTTTACTTTCACTTACATCTCATAGAGACCTTCTACATGAGAGAACTTGAAGCACTGGAAACAGAGGGAGGAGCTTCATCTAGCAAAGCCCTGAGGTATTTTCCTTTTTGCATGTAATCAAGATTCATCCAGTTTCAATTTTTGGGTAAGTTTTTGTTTTCGGTGGTTTAGGCGAGCCCGTGTGTGTGCTCATTAACCACCAAAAAGGTTGAATGAATCCATGCCCAATACTAAAGGAACAAGGTCTGCTAGGTTCTTGGACACCTCACAGGGAGGTATTCATCCCAGTTGGAGCCAGTGTTAGCACTCAAAAACGCACCGGCATTTTTGAAGGAAAGATGCCTAATTTTGCAGGGAAAATTTGACTTGCTTCCCAAGCTCCAAATGAAGATCTGAAAGAACCATTGGAAATTTCAGGATTTGTAGATGTCGATCGACTATTTAAACATGCAAAAAAGACTTTTTATGACCGATAAATTCGATTTTGAAAATATGCCCACTTTCAACAGCGCAGAAGGCAGAATTTTTGACTACTTAGTTGTGGAAAGTGGCTACTTTCAGTAGCTAAGGAGCAGATTTTCGGGTAAGTTAGCTATTGAAAGCTGTCAAGGCCAGAATAGCCAAATTTTTGCCCAGATAAAGAATTTTTGGGTTTGAATGATTTGAATCCTTCTTCAATACGATGGTTATGAATTACCAAATCAAAATCTGAAGGCCATTCTTGGAGATGAAAGTCAAAAGGGCATTTTTTGACTAGATTTAGTGATTTTCAAGGGCAAAATGATAGGGATTTTTG
>JZKD02S2128338.1:12927-27609 GCA_000966675.3 Picea glauca
AACTTGGAGGATAGTTGCTTCTTCACCTCCTTTATTGTGTCCATGTTGTTTCCAATCAGCAACATGTCATCGACATACAAAGATACATATATGAGACGCCCATATTCTTCCTTGGAATATATGTAGTGATCATCTTTACTTCTCACAAATCCAAAACTAAGGATGTATGTGTCGAACTAACGGTACCACATCCTTGGTGATTTCTTTAGACCATAAAGGGATCTTTTCAGTTTTCACACCAAATCCTTTTTTCGCTTTACTACAAATCCTTTAGTCTGTTTCATGTAGATTTCATTTTCTAGGTCCCCATGTCGGAATGTTGTCTTCACATCCATCTATTCTATTTCCAGATCAAATGTTTCAACCAGAGACATTAGTACTCGAATGGAAGTTAATTTTGCAACAGGGGAAAAAATCTCACTGAATTCGACTCCCTCGACTTGGAAATATGCTCTCCTTACTATTTGAGCTTTGAACTTCTTGACTTGTCCTAAGGCATTCATATTCTTCTTGAATACCCATTTTCTATCGACATGCTTTATTCCACTAGGTAACTTGACTAAATCCAATGTCTCATTCTTGTGCAAGGATTCCATCTCTTCGACCATGGCATTCTTCCAAAGTTTACCCTCTGCCGAGTCGACTGCCTCACTGACCGACTTGGGCTCATCGTTGATGGAAGTTAACATGAATGCGGAATGTAAGTCAGGAGAACTATATCTTTAGATTGGTTTTCTTACTCTTTCTAACCTCCTTGCTACCAGAGTCTGTTGTTCCACCTCTTCCTTTGATTCAGTCGAATCATCTGAATCATCTTCTTTTATCCTCGGTTCAAACTACATTGTCTCAGGATTATTCTTGATCTGAATAATTTATTCAGGCTCAAACTTACCTCTGACTTCTCTGAAGACCACATATCGACAGTGCATTGTTCTCGTTGATGTAGAATCTCAGAGATTACATTCTTTCATTCCTTCCTTGTACCCAATGAAAATACATTTGGTTGCCTTCTTGTCCAGTTTGCTCCTCTTTTCCTTGGGAACATGCACAAATGCATCACAACCAAATACTTTGAGATGTGAAACCGAAGGATTCTTACCTAACCATACCTCATGTGGAGTCATGTTGACTAGCGTTGACGAAGGAGACATATTCACCAGATATCATGCAGTGTCAACTACCTCCACCCAAAATTCTTATATGAGCCCAGCACCATTGAGCATGCTCCTTGCCTTGTCCATCAACGTTTTGTTCATTCTCTCAGAAACTTCATTTTTTTGTGGGGTATATGGTGTGGTATTTTGGAATGTTATGCCACACTACTTATAAAACTGATCAGATTCTTTTCCACAAAATCCACCACCGTTGTTAGCTCTGAGCACCTTAATCTTCTTATCTGTCTGGTTTTCTACAAGAGATTTAAACTCTTTAAATTTCTTGAAAACATGTGATTTCTTCCTCGGGAAATATATCCATGTCTTCCTTGAAAAATCATCTATCAAGGAGACATAATATAGGGATCCCCCAAATGAAGGCACTGTAACCAGTTCAAACACATAACTATGCACCAATTCTAGAATCTCATTTTCCCTTGTTGCACCAGATGGGAACCTCACCCAGCTTTCTTTTCCATATATGCAATTTTCACAAAAGTCGACTTCTAAACCACATTCAGGAAAACCTTTGACCATACCTTTTCTCTGCATAGCTCGAAGTCTTTTTTCTCCAATGTGTCCCATCCTCTCGTGCCATAGCATGGTCGGGTCGATTTTATCATGTCTTGTCGAGATAGTTTGTACCGACTCAACTCGAGTCTGGTCAGGTTGAGTCAAATTCGAGTTGACTTCAGGAGAGAAGATGGTCTTGCATACAGTCGATTCGGAATTCCCTAACATCTTGTATAGGGTTCCAATCTGAACTCCTTTAATTAATACCATCACACCTCTTACCATCTTGCATGAATCCTTCTGAAACAGTGTGTGCACTCCAACATCACTCATCTTACTAACATATATTAGGTTTCTTTCCAAACTTGGACTCTATAGCAGATCCAAAAGGGTTATTTTCCTCCCATCCTGCAGTATCATTCGAAGTCTTCCTTGTCTTACAATTTTGGTTGTTGAGTCATCCCCCAAGAACACATCACCTTCATCATATCCTTCATACTTGCAGAACCATTCTCTATGTGGTGTCATATGAGAGGATGCTCCTGAGTCGATCAACCAAACACCTTGATCCAACCATGTACTATTCAATGTCAGGTACACATCACCTCCCTTATTTGGGGTTGTCTTTCTCTCATTCGATTGCTTCTCATCGGATCCCATATTGACTTCCATCTCCCTCAACTTATAGTCTTTTTTGTAATTCTCATCTTTACCACATTTCTAGCATCTTCTTATTGAATGAACCAGGGATTTAGATATACCCTTAGACTTAGAATTTCTACCGAAGAATTTTCCTTTATCTCTTTCAAACAGTTGACCTCTCACTACTAAAGCATATTTGGTCGATCCTTCCATGTTATTTCTCCTCATTTCTTTTGATAGTAGAGAAGAAACTACGTCTTCTAGCGCTAGTCTGGTTGTAGTACTCCGTATAGCCACGACTAAGCTATCCTGGGAGTTTGGAAAAGAACATAATAGGATTATACACTTCTCCTCCTCGGTAATTTTAATATCCACAGAGGATAACTGGTTTAAAATGGTATTGAACGCATTTAAATTTCGGTCACCAAACGACCATCACTTATTCTCATAAAATACAATTTCTTTCTGAGAAACAACTTATTTACCAGATATTTTGACTCGTATAAGCTTCCCAGCTTGTCCCACAGTTTCTTGGTCGAATATTCACTTGAGACATTTAGCAGTATCGAATCTGCAAGACAAAGTCGAATCGTACTTCTTGCTCTTATTTAGATTTTCTCCCATTATTTCGTTGACATTCTTGTCGGCTAGGTACCTAGACAGAATGTTTTCCATTTTTCTCGATCTACAAGAAGATATTCCATTTTAAGCTTCCAAAACTCAAAATTTTGGCCATTGAATTTTTCTATCTCTATCCTTGAACTACTCACCATTCTTTACAATGATCTTTACACAATTTATGACTTACAACTCTTATTGTGCCTAGGGTTTAGCTCTCAAATTCAAGATTGGTAAATCAAGATCTGATACAACCGTCAAAGCTTAACATAGCTCTGATACCACTTGTCAGATCTTAACTTTGCTCTGATACCACTTTTCAGGAAATGAGATACACTTCCACACTAAACCTAGCAAAAGAGAAGAAGAATTTTATCAAGAACGTAAATGACAAAGCAATCACACATTAAAAGGAGATTTCACCTTGGAAACCCAAAACGAGAAAACTAGCATTCCTTGAGCGTTCTTCTCTCTTGTTGTCTTATTCAATTTGAATAAAAGGTTGCATATCTAACCTTGTTCCACACCTAAGACACAATCGACATCATACCCTCTTGTTTGTGAAAGAACAAACCTGTATCCAATCTGGGTTACATCTACATGACCAACAACCTCTAAATTACAGACTCTTGGTGATTAGCCATTCATCATCTAAAGATTCAATACTAGCCTTTACGGCCTTACAACACACCTCTTTATAGGATTTGCAATAGTAAAAACCCTAAATACATGGCGCCCAAAAATGGTTACAAATCCATGTCGATCATTGGCTACAAATCCCCTGAATCTTGGGATTTTGTTACAGTCGACTCCAAGTCAGATTACCAGTCGACTACCAGCCAATATAAGAGTATTGAAGTGGTTTTCAATTCTTTTTTTTTCAAAAAGGCATATTATAAGTCCTTCTCAGGAAAAATGATTTATATTTTGATTTCACAATTGAAATGTAAAATATAAATGTTTTTTTCTTAGAAAAAAAAATGTGATATATTTAAGAAGAATGCCTATTATGTTTGAGCCATCCTGAATTGTAAGGCCTTGAATGAGGTTGTGTGCACAAATTCAATATCTTAATGAAATATTGTGAGACCCACTTCTTCAAGGTGCCATCAGTAATTGTAATTTTAAATGCTTGATCCTAAACTTGTAAATTTTGTTGAAAGGGGCATTTTTTTATCAACTGTGGAGTATTCCATAACCATTGAGATAATTGAGTATTGGGGGCTTATGGATTACCAATTTCAATAGTGTTGTTGTCATACTTTGTATGTTGTTCTATCATGAATTCTCGAGCCTTAAGCTCTTTGTGTTTATTACATTCTCCATTTTTAATAGACGTGGGACTTATGATAATAAAAACATGTCATTGAATATTTACTTCATTTTTGTCAACCTCTTTGGGAAGTGGAATAGGTAGTTCATAAAATTGTTAGACTATGGGAAGCTATCGAGGTAATAGGAAGTTATCAGTCCCTACCTGGGACTATAGCAATGAGTAGTTGGGTTGACTACCTATTAATTGGTAGCTTGACCATAAATTAAAAAAAAAAATCCAAAGTTAAACATAAGAGAAGTGTAATAATAATTTTTATTTACATTAAAAACTGTATTTTTCTCCACATTGATTGGCCCTCAACTTTGAAGCGTTATTGGCCCGGTTGCGGCGCGCATTCAAAGTTGTTGTCCATTCCTTCCTCGAGGATTTATCATGGCATTAAATTATTTGTCAGTAATTTTCGAGAGATCAAATCCATTTTGTTTTTTTGGAAGGTAGCAAAACTATTGACGGTTGGGGTGGCCTCTCATATTTATTTAACACTCGGTTGTCTTTTCTCTATGGGGTCTCTATTTTAAATTGGCTGTCATATTTTCATTATGGGGTCTTTATTTTTTTTAGAATTGGTTGGCTTCTGTCTTAATCTTTGTGGGGTCTCATTTGCTATCAAATTTAGTGTTGACCATGCAATATCCATGATTAATGGACAAGACCATATGCTCAAGGAGGAAACAATACCAGTCCCAATGAACGTGATGTCATGTGGTCTCTATCTCTCCAGTTTATTTGAAGAAGAGGTATGATTCTGACTGCAAATACAATTAAAACTTCACTGTCGGTTCTGACTGCAAATACAATTAAGACTTCACCACTGACAGTCCAATTCGCGATAAAAAGAGATTGCAAACCCAACGACGGAGTTATATCAACATTTAATGCATTAGATCGGTAGATTTATATAAGCATTTAATCCATTTGATTTTTTTTCTAGTGGTTTTCTATACCGACACGATCCTACTTAGCAACCATTTTTTATTATTATAATCTTTTCAACGGACACTAGCCAAGCAAACTAGCCTAGTATCATATCGACTCGTAGAAGAAAGCAGCGAGTGGATTTATCATGGAAGATTACGTGGAATGTATATAGATACCTTCCATCGCATATTGCATTTGTATTAATCGGATGTGCCACAACACAGATGATCACTAACTTTTACCAAAATACATACCCCAATGTTAGGAGCATTGTGAGGTATATTATACAACAAATTCTGCAGAATGTTTCAAGTATAGTGTCATTTTGTTTCTCCAGTGAAAGGAATCATCATGGAATTTGGATGGTGCTCAATCCATATTACATGGATTACATTTTCATTTGCATTCATTCAATGCGGCAATGCTCATATTAGCCCTAATTTTTACCAGAGTACATGCCCCAATATAGTGGGGCGGGTCATCATGCAAGAACTGCTTTGGTAGAGTCAGATCAAGAACTACAGGTGATTATATATTTTTGACCTGCCCCACTATACTCGTAACATTTTGATTATACTAACATTTTGACCTACCCCACCTGTCTTGATCATACTACGGGTGATTATATATTTTTGACAAATTTGTTTTTGAAATTTAGGAGATTCTTTACAATATGTATATACAAAAGATGTTTCAATATGTAACGTAATGTTGTGATTTTTTAACTGAGTTGATTTGATATAATTTATTGATTTTGTAACATTTTCTCTATTGCTTTTTTTGTAAGTTTCAAGTTCCTGTTTTAATAGAAATTTTTTTAATTATATTTCTATAATTGTCTCACAATTAACTTGGTGGTATGATACCATGTTCAATCGACATGATGAAGAAACTGAAGTTGTTGGATCTCGGCTCCAATACATCGTCCGATCCCATACCCAATATGCTTGGGAATTTGATAAAATTGAACACTTTGGAGATGAATGAAAATTGCTTGAGGGGAGTAATACCCGATGAGTTTCTAAATCTAACATCTCTATTGCAATTGAATATGTCACATAAAAAATCTAGATCTTACTCTCATAACATCGGTGTTGGAGAAATTTCTATTTTCGGCACACTAGTTTAGTGGGAGTAACACTAGTTCAGTGGGAGTTAACTGACTAGTTTTATTTTAGACTTTCTAATCTTAGACCATCACTATTATGCATGCATTCCTAATTATAGGATGTCATTGACTATATGAGTGAAGATCACTCACTCATTGATAAGATCATAATATACATTGATTCTCATTCTTCATTGTGTATCTCTCTTCCTTTTCTTGATAAGCTTTGTTTTTGTATGCTTTAGCTAGGTCTCCTATGCAGGTTTCCATGAAACACTGACATGGTATCAAAGTTGAGTTGCTTGAAGCAACCCAGACAAGCCAGAGAAGAGCAAAAGAGTCCTTGATTAAACCTAGTTTATACAATCATCACAGCCTATCCCTATCGAAAGGTGCGACGATTGGAATCATCGCGGCCTATCCTTGTTGAAGGGTGCGATGGTTGCTCTCAGACTTAAGAACTTTTCTTTTCCTATGCATCGTCACAACCTATACACAGCCAAGGTGGGACGTCATTGCACTGTGTTATTCATCTAAGGTGCAACGATTCATTTTTTCACTAGCGTCGCACTCTGTCCTTAACTAGGGTGCGACGATTTATCATTGTCGCACTTTATCCTTCTCTAGGATTCAATGATTCATCAGCCCTCCAAAAATTGGTTTTTTGCAGTAAAATTGTGATATCTCAAAATCCGTGATCTAGGTCGGGCTGAAATTTTTACTAGAGACGTATAACATAGGGATGCTCATGCTCACTAAAAATCTCCAAAACCCACATCATATTTTAGGAAATATAGTTGTTTTATCATATTTGTAGTTGCCATAGAACCGTCTGTCATATCTCGGAATCCACAATTTGGGTTTTCAGGATCTTTTCAGAATCAATAGCAGGGATGGAGGTGATGCAACTTCTTCAATCAATTCTGGTGATAATCCTCACACCATACAACTATTTTGAATGGAATCTGAAGGTCTCATTCCAACTCAAAAGAAAAGGACTGTATAATTTGACGATGGTGACATAAACATAACCTACATCAATGCTTGAGAAGACCAGATGGGCGAACCATAAGAATGAGGCCATGGGATTACTTATTGAGTTAATCTCCATTGATCTATGGTTTGATGTTTCTGCATCCAAGACTCCAAACGAGATATGGACCACCTTGGAAGGAATCTTTGGAAAGAAGGATGAGATGCGAAGGCATATGCTTGAGGTAGAGTTGAATACCTTAGACCCTAAAAGTTTTGATAATATACATGATTTATTTACTAAATTTAAATCTTTGATTTTGAGCTTGGGTGAATGTGATATTGACAAGTCTACACAAGAGAAACAACTTATTCTAACAATCTTGGCCAAGCTAGGACCAGAATATGTTGTATATGTCTCCAATTTCCATTATGGTAGATGTCTTTTGAGCAAATTGGAAAATTCCTACGATGGCTCAGTTCATTCAGTCTCTCACACAAGAGAAGACAAAACTCATACAGATGGGCCTCATCAAGGATCCCAAAGCACATGCATTTTTGGCCCTCGACCAAGTTTTGGAGAACCTTGGTCATGTTTTACCATTTTTGGGACTTCGATAGGCTGGTCGAAGAACGGAGCGCTAGGCGAAGCGGAGATCGTGGGATCTCGGCCGCTTTTTAGGGCACTTTTGGGTTTAGGGTTTATGTAACAAGTATGGGATGTTGGCCCATGGTTTTACCCATGTTCAAGCCCATTTTTAATGTATAAATAGAAAGCTAGGCGATGTAAGTAGAGAGACCTGGAAGAATCGGCTTAGTGCAGAGCTAGAGGCTTTGTGCATACTGTGTGTTAAGACTTGCATAGCTAAGTGCAAGTGATTGTAAGAATATTGTGTGCAGATTGTGTAAGAAGGCTTTGTGCTATGACCTAACTCAGGGAAGGTGGATCTGGCGAGGTGCGCGCAGATCTCCTGTCCTATGCGGAGTGGGGTTTTTGGGCTCTATGCATGTAAGAAGATTGACAGAAGATAATAAAGAAGAGAAGAGTTGGTGGATGTAGCCCCATGCTGAGGTGAACCATGTATATCCTGTGTTATGGTTGCTTTGTGCATTATGGTTTTTATATTGTTCATATTATTTAAGCTTAGTGCAGTAATGAATGTTTGTATGAACCTGGTATGATATATTAAGTGCTTAATGATGTGAATGAATGCTAGATCTGATCTCTTTCCATATGATAAGTGCTTAGATGTGTTAGATCTGGTTGAATACTCCAATGTTCTGTAATTAGGGTTTGGATCTGCGATGTGAATAAGGGTTACATACTGATGAATGTTAACTGTTAAGTGATTTGTTAGAGTGTTTTAATCACATATATGTGTCCCAGCTAGGTTGCATACATTTGAGTCCTGCAACCACCCTTACCTCTACCTCAGGTGAGACTTCATCTACTTCGCAAATGTTGCCAAAAGGGTCGGTAGTTAGGGTTTTGTTGGTGCGTTGTTAAAGCGTTGAACCCTGGGTCTACCCCTGTGCCAACAAATGGTTCCATCGTCGTGACCTGAAACTGTGATTGTTGGGAACTGAAGAAAAGAGAAATCTATGTGCATAGATCTGCTACTTTAGTGCGCAGTATTCTACTTGAATTGCGAAGATTTGTGCTAAGAATAGAAGTCTGATCTAAAGAAAAGAGGTAAGATCTTGAAGCTTTGTGCTCTGATAAAGGTAAGATAAGTGAAAAATTTTATTTCAAAAGAATGGATCTAGGTATGTTTAATAGATTTGGTCCTAGTCTGAAAACTAGGGTACAGCTAGAAGAAAGAAGATTTGATATGAATAGATCTGATAGAAATAATGAAAGATATGTTATTCCTATGCATAGAAAGAATGTTTGGACTAACAAATGGATGCAGGATCCTAGAAAGAATTTTTTGCAAGTTAGTTACTATGATCCCAGTGCGCAGTACAGTAATGGCTTGGGATCATTCAAGAAAAAGAGAGGATTAACTCTTTGCTATAGTTGCAGAAGACCGGGACATATTGCTAAGGAATGCCCTAGTAGAGTTCCTACTTGTCTTTGTTGTAAGGCTACTGGACATGAAGTTTTGGATTTCCCTAGAATGATTTCTAAGGTTGAAAAGATGAATATGAAACAAGAAAACCCTGAGGAAGATCAAGAGACTAAGAACCAGAAAGAATCAGAGATTGTATTATTGCAGATGAAAGAAACCCTGAATGATCACAGAGATACCAATCTATTAGATATCTTAAAAGAGAAATAATACATAGAAACAAGAATAGGAGACTTCGACATAGAATGTGTCCTGGATGAGGAAACACAGGTGAATATCATGATAGAAAGAACTTGGGAAATTTTGGGAAAGCCTGATATGGTTCCTTCATTAGGAGGAATAGGATTATTTAGAGGAAATTTGATAACCCTATGTGGAAGACTTACCCACACATCTATGAGTGCTCATTGAACTTCGACAAAAGAATAATTTGAGATCATTAAGTTTATTGAGAACAACACCCCATTTGCTATTTTGCTAGGAAAAACCTGGATTGAGAAAGATCATATACGAAGAAACAAGAAGAGGAGGATCTAGAATAGAAAAAACAAGAACTAAGAGATTTCATGGCTAGGAGAATAGCGCACTTACTGAAAGAACAAGAAGACCAGTCAAAGCTACTGAGGACCAAAGATTTGGACGTTGAAGTTGAAATAACATAGGAAGACATGAAACACTTGTCTATACAGGAGAGTAGAGAACCTCCCCCAGACAGAGAAGAAGTATCACCCTTGAACCCTATGAAATATCATCGGCAGCACGAAGTTACTTTGCCAAGAGAAGGTAAGAAACAAAATGGGAAGAGGAACCCAGTGACTTAGATTACAGGAAAGAAGGCTAGAAATCTCAGCAAGAAGAAAGCAAACTTAGAAAAGTTACAGGACGTTCCAGAGAGGACCCCGTAGAAAGAAGGTTTGCAAAACTAGAACTCCATCGAGATATTAGAACAGTGAAGATTGGCACTTCACCACAGCGAAGCAATATGACTGTTGGAGGCGTCTCGACCATTAGAACGATGCTCCAGAACGGATAGAAACGCAGTTATTGTCGAAACGTTCGCCACTAGACCATTGGGACCGCGCCATAATGGATGGAATGGCATTAATTGAGGTGTTCCTGCCCATTAATAGCGTATGTTACGACGTTGTCTATTTATCCCATCGAGCGTTGCACCGAGAACACTTTTTCCAATTGTGATTATCTGAGCCCACAGAGAACTAGTTGATTTCACACAATGATCATTGAGACCTCGTCATTCGTTCTGTTACATTGAGTGTTTGTTCACCAACCTAAGATATTAGATCTCGAGTGTACATGTTGGACGAAATTATCACAGTAGAAAAATCCGTCGAAGAGATCCTAATAGACCTCATGGCTGAGAGGGTGATGCCCGTAGGCATCCAAGCCTCATCGACAAGAGGAGTGCAAGCATCACCATCAACTACCCATTGGATCTGGACCATCCTGAGATGCGACTGAGAAAGGAATGAAGCATCGTGATGACTTGGTGAATGAAAAGCTAATCCCATCCATCCTTCCTGACCACATCCCACCCCTGGACGGTGTGGTAAGTAGTGACAGTGTCTCGAGGGACTTCGACTAAACAGTCATCACTATGTACCTCCCGAAGGGAATACACGCAGTCAGACCACAGTTGGAGAGGATTTTGACGTTGAAGATAAGTGACTATAACCTAGGAGACCGTAAGAGCTATGGAATGCTCGCACCTTACAAATATTTGACCAAGACCAAGGGGAATAAGTCGAAGATCATCCCCCAGCTGTGGACTAAGGACTTCACGAGGTCCACTATCTTGAACGTGATGAATATAACACACTTCAGAAGACATCAGGAGGTTAACGCATGCGTTAAGCTCCCACTGTCGTGCTTCCACAGTGGTTATCTGTGGTTGGATAGGCGTATCAGCGTCGATCCGGTACTAATCCATAGGATCACTGGATTAAGCATGCAAGGACCAGAACCACAAGAATTTTATCTAGGGAAGGTTGCAGATCACGCTCTGGCACAGAATATTAAAGACACCTATGGCAATGTCGAGAAGGTAGCCTCCATCCAGAATGGCGCAGTGCGCCTAGCCTGCCAGTTGATCACTGGTAACTTAGTAAGGAAGAACAAACCCACGTAGGTCACGGGGTTCGTTGTTGACCTCGCAGGAAAATGCATGAAAGGATTACAAATGAACTGGGTGAGTTACCTCGTCAACCAGTTAGAACAAGACTATTGCGAAGCTCAGTATCATGGCTATGAGTTTCATTTTAGCTATTTTTTGATCCTCATCGTGTTTATTTCTTGGGAGATGCCGGAAGGAGAGACCTTCCCTGACATTGAGTCATTCGAACCACTAGCTTGGAAGTTCACCACTCTCCGGTATTCGAGCGATATGGGGAAACAATGGCAGTCGAATGTGGTGTTCCATACCTACTACCTGCAATTAAAGAGAGTTATTCAGTCTTTCCCTCATATGACGTCGAACACCCTAGACAGGTTTAGACCACTTGCGAAGTTTCGCACAGATAAGCATTTTATATATATCATTACACACAGATAGGCATTTTATATATATCATTGTGTGAAGAGACGAACATAAAGAAGAGCTTCAGTCCTATTACAATCTCACCAAGCAGTACATGGAGGAAATAACCAAGGAGTGGCCTGAAGAACTCATAGTGCTAGTTAACCACGCAGAACTATTCGACCCCAACCTCATTGGAAGTCTGGTGGTTACTTGCGAAGAATATGATGCACCCAGCAGTAGCAGGAAGAAAAATAAGGAAGATGTTGTTACACATGAAATTTGCACACCTAGGTACCTCGCCCTAAGTGTCAAAAAGTGTCGTATAAGTGTCACATACACCTTGACACCATGGAATAACCTATGTCACAATCCCTAGTCAATGTGGAGGAGGGATATATTACATGAAGGCCAAAATACCAAGTAGACATGAATTATTATTAATATTCATGGAAAAGGAATTGATTAAGTATGAGAATCAAGTGCACATGAATTATTATTAATATTCATGAAAAAGAAAGTAATTAAGTGTGAGGATCCACCTCACATTTGGTTTCCTATTTTTTAGGGAAGNCAATATCGTTAAAAAATGAAACAACAATCTGGGGATCGGAACCGGAACCCTGAGCATAGTTCTTTTCCTATGTCAAGCTCGTTAAAAAATGAAATAGTCACCTCTCTTGAACCTTATTTTCATCCACCCTTCTTTGTTTTCTCATCTAGTAGATAAATTGGTGACAACCTCAAAGTCAGTGAATGAATTGAATCTTGGAGGGCATGTCTCCAGCCTTTGATGATCATTCTGGAGTTAATCCACTGGCTCTCAAGCTAGGGGCATACCGAACTTAGTCTTTGTTCTTTCTCGTGCTCGTAAATACATGAGAATGCATCTGGGTAAACTTTTATCTCTTTTTCAGACCTGTATGGATACACGAAAAAGGAACCCCCTGGAGTCTCCTTTAAGCTCTTTTTTAGACTCTCTAAACATGAAAAGATTGTCGAGTGATCTTGCTTCCTTTCCCACTCGTTAAAAGGTTTGAAAGGGCGTCTTTCGAGTGATAATTTATCTCTTTTTCTGCCTCGCGAGACTAACATTATGAAAAAGGACAACATTGGAGTAATCTTTAAGTTCTTTTCAGACTCTCTAAACATGAAAAGATTGTCGAGTGACCTTGTTCTCTTCACGCTCATTAAAGTATTTGAAGAAAACGTCTGTTGAGCGATAGTTTATCTCTTTTTCGGTCTCATCAGACTACTTTATGAAAAAGGAACTGAGAGAGTTCTCTTTTAAGTGTTTTTCCAGACTCTATAATCATGAAAAACCTTCGAGTTTTCTATCTTTGGACTCATTAAACAAACATCGACAGGCCCATACGGGATCGAACCCTTACTTCTTCCTGTTCATTAAACAAAGGAAGAGGAACTTACCGAAGGTGAGTTATATCGAGCATGTGTTACCCTTCTCAAGCTTGTTAAATTAAAAAGAGGTACTCATCTATCTAGATGGGGGGGAAATTGAAGGAAGGAAGCCAAGTAGTTTTTGAGAACATTACCAAGTAAATCTTAGAGTCGCCCTTGAACACGGCACTTTGTCTTTGCGCACATCCTAATACGTTGAACCTCTGCACTGAACCAATCCTCTGAGTTTTTCTTACTCCTTTGGGTCACCCGACGAAAGTCACAGTATCCACTGCATCATCATGTTTTGGTCCATGTCATGTTTCTGTTGTTGTGCCTCAGTGTTCAAGGGAAGTATCCACCTCGAGATTCAGTCATCCCAAATATCTTATTTCAATACCCATGTCAGTCCATGTTCATTTGATCTACCAATTACATCTCTGTTTCCATTTCGTGTCGTTGATGGGGGATACATCAAGGCCTCCTTCGAGGAGTCTATTCATGTCTACTTCAACACATTATCCAGGGATTAGACTTAGAAACCAGTTAGTACTTTAGGACCTGTATGCCTCAATGGCAGGCCTCCTCACGTTCGACAGTGGGTTTACATCATTGACCTCTGATCGGATGATTCCACAGATGTTCGACTTCAACTCATCCATTCACATTCATTGGAATGTACTAGGGTACCTTGGGAATCATTGACATCAATGGTGATTTCCCTCGCACTTGTTAACGGTTTACATCATTGACCAGTAATCAAGTGGTGTCTGCCATGTTCGACATCAGGACATCTATTCACATGGTTAGATTCATACTACATCGGGATCAGTAAGAAGACCCTGGGTTGAGTGATCACTCTGATATGTACTTTGCCCAGGTTGCGACGGAGTTTCTCTTGAATATTGACACATATACTGTCACATAGATCCACTTTGTACTAGTCGTGGCTATGTCTTGTCATCTCATAGATCCACTTTTTATTCTTCGTGGCTACGATCAGTTCAGGTCATGGGAGTATAGATCCACACTGTATCCTCTGTAGCTATACCTTTTATCAATATAATTATGGATCCGCGGTGTATTTTATGGCGGCCATATCTTGCAAGTCTTTATCACCCAAGCATAGGTATGCCTTCCTTGGGTTTGAAACATGTCATAATATTTGTTGGATGTTTGTGTGCAGCTTCTACCAGGTTCTCCGAGTCTACACCCTTGCTTTGAAGATTTGTAAAATGTTTCAGCCATCATTCTCTCTTCTGACCTCACACTTTAGGGGGCATTATGTTACACATGAAATTTTCACACCTAGGTACGTCGCCCTAAGTGTCGTAAAGTGTCGTATAAGTGTCG
This sequence comes from Picea glauca, assembly GCA_000966675.3. Classification (NCBI taxonomy): domain Eukaryota; kingdom Viridiplantae; phylum Streptophyta; class Pinopsida; order Pinales; family Pinaceae; genus Picea; species Picea glauca. The sequence goes on from JZKD02S2128338.1 coordinate 27,545, forward strand.
CATACACCTTGACACCATGGAATAACCTATGTCACAATCCCTAGTCAATGTGGAGGAGGGATATA
>JZKD02S2128338.1:27619-45863 GCA_000966675.3 Picea glauca
AAAAGGGATCGTGTCACCCATTTTTGTTGCTTTGGGGATGAAAGGCATTGTTCCAAAAAATACTTGAGGCTTTGATGATCTGTCTTAATTTGGAAGCATTGCCCCAATAGATAAGGGCGCCAAAGATCCACGGTATGCAGAATATTCAGCATTTCCTTTTCATAGATTGATTTTCCCAAATTGCGTTGGGACAATTGTTTGTTGGTAAAGGCCAAAGGCCGACCCTCTTGCATAAGGACAATGCTAATTCCTTTCTCGGAAGCATCACATTCTAGGACAAATATCTTTGTGAAATCAGGAAGGGTCGGGACTGGAGTAGTGAAAATGGCCATCTTCAAGGTTTGAAAAGCCTGAGCAGCTGTTGGAGTCCAAGTGAAAGAATTGTTTTTAAGGAGTGCAGTGAAAGGTGTTGCAATCTTTCCATAATTCTTAACAAAATTGCGATAATAACCTGTTAAACCCAGAAATCCACGCAAGCTATTGAGAGTCTTTGGGTGAGGACAATCTTGCATAGCTTCAATCTTTTTAGGATCCACCCTGACGTCGGCCTTTCCAACAAGATTACCCAAGTACTCTACTTCTGAGGCACCAAAAGCACATTTAGATTGTTTGAGGAAAAGTTGGTGCTGAGAGAGTAGATGGAGAACTTGATCCACATAAGCAAGATGGGTTGTCTAGGTTTTACTATAGATGAGGATATCATCAAAGAAAAATAAGACAAAATGACATAGAAAGGACGGAAGACATGATTCATGAGGCTTTGGAAAGTGGAGGGAGCATTACACAAGCCAAAGAGAATGACCAAAAACTCATAGTGGCCCTCATGAGTTCTAAATGCAAACTTAAGAATGTCTGCCTCTTTCATACGGATCTGGTGGTAGCCAGAACGAAGATCAAGTTTAGTAAAGAACTGGGCCCCACTCAATTCATCCAAGAGGTCATCAATGACAGGAATGGGAAATTTGTCTTTAATGGTGAGTTTGTTGAGGGCGCAGAAGTCGGGATTCATCCGTAATGCAATACAAAGAGAAATAATGTTCCATTTGAGCTACCCAGCCAGTGGAATCCGATCCATCAAATTTAGTCACATCCACACGTGAAAGGCGTAGGTCACGCTGAAAGTGATGGGGCTGAAAATTCTGTGAATGAGAGGAAGTTTCACCTTCGGTATGCAAAGGTGGGTCAAATAATGGAAGATCTACAGGGATATGCAGCTTGGCGCAGATCATCATAGTGACATATTCAAGCTGGGTAGTAATGTTTTGTTTGAGGTCTTGTTTGAGTTCCGCAATTGAGGCGGCGATGGAGGAATGCATCTTTTGATTGATGGTGGCAATATTGGCACTAATTTGTCGCACTTCTTATTTGGTTTCTGTGAAATTAGAGTGCAAGGTAGTGAAGCGAGCTTCCAAGTCTTGGCTACGGGTATGGGCCATGATAATGAGGGAACACAAAAAGGAGCGAGTGGGACCACACAAAAAATGGGTTATGGGTGAAGTGTATCACAACGATCAAGGCGACGAGTTGAATCCAATGGGGTAAAGCCCAAATAAGGGTGTTGGAAGGGGATCGGATCCACAAGAAAAAAAATTGCAGAAAAATGATAGGTATGACTGCGATAAGGGCAAAGAGAGAAATCCAACGAAATAGGTCTCAAATAATGGTGCCAACAAGATCCAGTGATGAAATGCCTAAATTCTTAACAGGAAGAAAAGTGTAGTAATTTCGCAACTCGAATGCAAGAGACATAGTTGCACTGCAATAGATCTTGTTTGTTCTATTTTTGTTTGCATCCCAAGGGTTAGGTATTCAAGGGTTCTACAGACAAGATTTTTCCCTGTGCTATAGCTCTCTGATATAAGTGTGGGGTCCAACAGTAGTACTCGGCCCAATATCTCAGGGCACCAACTAAGGAGGCTAGACCGTGCCCTTAGCCATACTACCCGGATACCCAGGTACTAGAGAGTATCTTCCTGAGTGTTATTCTCGGTGGCACTATAGCATTCAGGCAGTCGATTGGTTTATCTATGGAGGGCTTCAGGAGATCTAGGTCGATCTGTATATAGGTGATGTTTGATGCGCTACCACTCAAAGGGGTACCAACAGGGGTTACAAGGGTGGCCAACAGATGTGCACTTAAGTACCACTTGTATTTCCTGCGTGTATGAATCCCCAACCACGGGTTTATGCACATAATGACAGATCTTTGTAGCTTAAAGATGTCGGAAGACGTCTCTACCCTGAAAAAAATTAACCCACATTTTTTTGTCGAGGAAGGAGCTCTGATACCACTTGTAATATTCCATATATAAAAAAAGTATTTAGAACATAAATAAATAGCTATAAATGGCAGATGAACAACAATATAACCATAACAACATCACAATAATACCAAAATGATACTAGAATAATACCAGAAAGAGCACTTTGATTACTGAGAGTAATGTTCACTTGCCTCTTCGAGGGGGAAACCTCCAGCAGAGAAGAGCTCTATTACAATAATATCCAAGACAAAATTTATCATACCCTCGACTCCTATTTATACTAAATATGTCTATCAAAAGAACAATCTAGAGGAAGCTCCTTCTAGAAGCGAAAGCTTCTATTAGGTGTTCTTACATTGGACTTATTCTTCCTTATTGTTAGGCCTTATTAATATTGACCTTTATTACATGGAAATATATTATTATATCTATGTGAGGGGTTAAGTCCCTAACAACAATGCACTTTTTCCAAGCCCATTAATTGCCTTTTATCTTTCTTTCTTTATTTTCTTTCAATATAGCATAAGGATAGGTTGAATGTCATTGCCCTGACACGGTGACCATGTGGTGGAAATGTCACCCACAAACACCTAATGGAAATGAGAAAGTTGGCTCGTGATGAGAGCCCCTTTCTCTCAGCCATGCGACTGAGAGCCATTGCCCTAGTTTGGTGACCAAATGGTGACAATGTCATACCATTAGATATCATGGACGTGATAGGTCGGCTCGTGATGAGACCTCCTATCCTTCAACTAACCTTTTAAGCATTCTTTATTACATTGTGGGTCCCCTTTATTCAAATATAAGAATTTCATTGCTTTCTTGGGTGATCCTTGGGTGAAGCATTTGGAAGGTTTATATAAGGCTTTTATCTTTTACCCAACACCAACCCCTATGGGCCTTTATCCCCTTCTTCCCATAAAATGAGGGACAACCCCTTCTTGGGTCAATATACCATAAAATCCCAAGAGATAAAGAAATGGAGGGGAATAATGATGGAAAGTGGTAAGTATGGTCAGGAACGGTACGATGGATCATTAAGGGAGTTCCCAGTAGCAAACCCATCCCCAAGGTAAACCACTTACTAGGGCACAATGTCAACCACCAAGGTGAAGCAGGGAAAAAGGCATAATGTCCAAGCACATATCCAAGCACATATCATGAAATCTAGAGCAATCTAGGATACAACATAATCAAATGGCTCGAATATTGAAATGATTCTCACCATAATACTGACTTGTACCTCATGGAGCAAGGCCCATTGCCTTCGGGAAGCCAATTGGTGTGGTGGATGCCATATGCAAACCTGTGACCATCTGTGGTAGTGAGTGGGTTTTTCATATGTGAAAAAGGGTATTGTTGATCATGTAGTCTCTCGAAACTCCATATCTGTAACCTGAGGGCCTCGATACATCATCTCTTTAGTTATCCACAAAATGGGGATAAAAATACCCACAGTAGCATTTACAACAATTTGACATAGTGAAAACTTCATTTACATAATAGGAGCATAATTATGCCTTCTACTTTACAMATGATGGTTGCAATAGCCTTAAATCTGTATTTGAATATTTCCCATGTTGTMCATAATAAATTGTTGAGCCAATACTCAATTTTAGACTTGCATTATTCCAAGTAAACACATCTTCATAAAAAACAACACTACCCACAAGCATTAATCACTTACTTATTTGTTAAAGRATTGCAATTGTGGAAATAGMTCCATGGTAGTGTTTTTCCTCTCAACCATAGGCACCAACTCATGTAGGTTCAAGCTCCATGCCAATTGAATTAAACAACAARGGAAAATKTGTTGCYYGTGTCTTTGGTTTATCTCACTCAASTCAATATCTAAATATCATAAGCAAATAGTTAATCTTTCAACCTATTACTACTACAAYAATCCCACTCACCAACCTCTCTTCCCTCTCATCCATGCACAACACAAAGAATGAGATCCCCTTCTTTGCTAAATAGTCACTCAGGTTATCCCCCTTCCCACCAATGCTCTAGTACATGCTAGCTAAGAAATCTTAGTTGATGGGAAACAAGGAATCTTCGTTGTAATAATTACCCATAATTGAATCACGTTTTTTGCATACATTCATGGCAACATATTCACCATTGGCACAATGCATTATAAGCAACAACATACCCAACCATTGCTCAATAATGAGAGAATGAATTATTTCCCCCAAAGGTGGAATGAATTCCTTCCTCGGGGCTTGCATGAACAATGCACTTGCATGAAGGTTATGTGCCCACCCATAAACTTTGGAAATAAAACATAAGGCACATAAGACAAAATGGTATGAAATATTTGGAGCTAGACACTTGGAAACAATAATAATATATTATTCTTGACTCCCCCTACTTCCCCACTAGGTGGTTCATTGCCTCGATGGTGCTCCTAGGAAGTTATCACCCCAAGTACACATATTTATTATATTATTATTTATATTAATTCAAATAATATTCAAATGCTAATTAACTTACCAACTTCCCATATACTTAAATGGTATTCCCATTGCTCATGTGGGCGTATTACAAGATGGGCAAACATTGAGACAAAAATTGTCCAGAGAGAAATGATGGCATGAACATGTTTTCCCTAGTCAACAAATTTTTTTATTCCTACAAAAGCTTTAGGCAAATCCCAACTTAGAAATTCAAGGAGACACGATAAGTCAATGAATAATACCACAATATAACATCGATTCGAGGTAATTAACTCCAAGGAAGACACTATCTTAAACACATGGAGGATGATCTCAAGAGCCACATTTTATATGCAAATGAGTTTTTGAAAGATAGTTTGGACAATAGTGGGAAGGAGGATTCGTAGCACACCTACTCAAACAATTGTTTTTTCCTCGATTTAATAAAGTAAGTATCATATCTTCATTCAAAGAAGAACTCCTCAGAGGAAGCAAATTTATTTGCAAATGGAGAACCCTACTAAGAAGAAGACAGAAAAGCATTAAGACATAAAATTTCTGGAGAGAATTGATGGCATGAATGTGTTTGCCCTATTCAAAAACTTTTGCAATTCCACTCATAAAACATTTATTCATAGCAAAATTTTGTGTAGTAGAGATAATGTCGAGGGTAGAAAAATTCCTAGGCATTTTGGGGGGGAAATAATGGTTGCGCAAAAAATGTACATGTTTCTAGAAATTGAAAAATAAAACAAGAATTTTCCTTGTAAAGGTATAGCACTCCCTCTCAATGGATAGATAAAAAGATTTACTAGATTAATCTTAAGAACTGATGGGGGGAAGTTCCATCTTCATCAAAGGTCTCTCATGCTTATATTGCATAGAGGAAGTTTATGGACATAAGACAAAAATTAAAGTCGGAAGGAATGGATGGACCCCCTTCAAACCATGCAAGCAGGCTAAGGATGAGTTGGTAGAGGGACATGGTAATAGTACATATGGTATGCACATATCAAACAAGTTTGATATACGAATCATCAAGCCACACCCAAAACTAGTACAAATTTCACAAACCAATGAAACCAAAGTAAATTCAAATGTGGGTAGACTTTCAATCGAACTGCACCCGCAAGAGAATGTTGAAGTTTCCATTGGCAATAGATAGACATTACACTAGAAGACTCAATCTTTATCAATTCCATAAACTACTTTGACAGCCTATGAGGAGATGATTTGCAACATGACGTCTTGGTGCTTGGAGAATTAGGAGGAAAGGGCAATTTTTATCCATGTCTCTGCAACCTTAAAAGCACATAAGTTAGGCATGAGGAAAAGGAATCAACCCCTCTCAACGAAATATCGCAAGGAAATAAGTACATGAAAAAAAACTAGGAATTCTAGTTTTTAGTGAGGACATTAAGATGAACCAATGTTTGAGATGGTTAGTAGAGATCTCAAAGGTCAATTTTTTGGATGGTGTGTCTCAAAATATAGCCTCGAGGAGTGGATGAAAGAGACTTAAGAAACCCAACTGGGGTACACTTTAAAATTTCACTTACTACCAAGAGGATGATTGGTTGTCATTATCCAAATAAAGGAAGACACAATGGGTATTCTAGGAAGGAGATGGTGGTGGAACAACACACTCTTGTTGCTTCGAAGGTGGAATCCATGCTTTGATCCAAAGATGGAGAGAGCTTTTATTCAACTAGTATGGATCAAGTTACCCAACTTACTTGTGGAATTCTATTCTAATGATGTGTTCGAGGTAATTGGTAATTCCGTAGGTACCTTCCTCAAAGTAGTTTATAGTTACAAAACTCAAATCAATGCACAATTGCTCATATCATTATGAAGATTATTCTTTGAGAAGGATTGGCAAACAAAATCTCTTTGCAAGTTTGGGGAAAATCCCACTACCGGTCTATTGACTACATAGGATTCCCCTTTCAATGTGTGAGATGTCACTCATATGGACATAATGTGGGAGATTCCCATCTTAAATTTACCAAAAAAATGTAAGAGTAAGGACCTACTCGCAGATTCATTAATCCTAAGGAACTTTGTCCTCGTGGAAGGAAATCACAATGAGTCTAATAATCCCTGAGAAAAAAGAGGATAAGTAGGTACTAGAATATTTTAAGACTCAAATCTTAGGACTCAAAATCCTAGACCCACTTCCATATGCTAAGGATGAGTTTGGTTTTCCATCAATAGAGCCACAACCCTTCTCCTATCCAAGTAAGCTATTACCATGCTCTCCTTTTATGGATCTTTTTGAAAAGAAAAAAAAACAGAATTCAATCAAAAGAGAAGGGATTTCTACGAGGTTTCATAATTCTCAATTACCCATAAAGAATAAATCCCTAGTCTCTGGGTCAAAAGGACGTAGTCCTACAATCCTAAATATGAAGAAGCTAGAGGGGCATAATGGGGTGGGAAATGATGACCAAACCATTAGGAAACTAATGAGAATTAGAGAGACATTAGAATCTGATTTCATAGTTAACAAAGAGGGGTTCCCCTCTTGAACCAACCTAGATATCCCCTCCAGTCCAAGAATCCATTGATGACTCATTTAGAAGAAGGAATAAAGGGAGGATTAGGGCAGGAGGGCAAGGAGACATTCATCCCCTCACAGAAGGTAGAAAGTTGCACATCCAAATTGCCCAGAGTAAAGTCATGAAGGAAAACCAAAAAGAAAAGGAAAAAAAATAGATAGGGCCATTAGAGCAAACCAAGTTGAGGCCAACAATAGACCATGATAAGCATGACCTTTAACATCAAGGGCCTAGGTAGCCCAACAAAAAAATTATCCCTAAAATGACTTATGGACCTCCTCAAGCTTAAAATAATTATAATCCAAGAAACTATGGGAAAGGGATATAAGGTATAGCAAGAATTTAAAAAAATCATGAAGGATTGGGACTTCTTATGGATTGACCCAGAATGTAGATCAAGCAAACCAGTAACTAGGTGGAGGAAAGTACCCTTTAGATTAACTAAGTCACATAGTTTTAACTAAAATATCAAAGTAGAGCTTTGTTCCTTGGAAATGGGGGAATCCTGTTATGTCATCAATATCTATGGGCCATATGGGAATATGGCTAAATGTTGGGAGAGGTTGTTTTCTTAGGAATGATTTAAGGAAAAGAACATAATCCTCAGGGGGACCTATATTTCATAATCACTAGAGTAGATTTATGGGGCAATGTTGCTAGATTAGACCCCTTATCTGATTTATTCCTAAACAAAATGGAGGAAGTAAATTTGATTTATGTGGAACCCCTCATATTATTCCCCATCTAGAGGAATTAGAGGACCGGTGAAGCAAGTGTGGCCAAGAGATTGGATAATTTTTTAATATCATCCTCTCTTATAGCAAACCATGTCATAATCAGATCATAGGGGGGGCAAAGTTTTTAGATTAGATCATCACCCACTCCTATTACAATCAGAAAAGGAGGTGAACAAGCCTCTGAGTCCCTTTAAATGCAACTCTAACTGGTTGCAAGAAGAAAACTTCATCAATCTAGTTAAATTTGGATTGAAGCATCATGATTCTAATGCAAGAAAATCAATAAGAATTCAACTTTCTCTAACCTTGAAGAGGTAAAAAAGGTAGTATCATCATGGGCCTGTGAAAAGAGGATCAAAGAATACTAGACCTTAGCTAAAGTAGAGGATAACATTATAGATTATTATAATGAGGATTATGTAGGTTGTATTGATGAGGAGGCAAACGGAAAATTCAAATCATTAGAACAAGAAAAGAGGAAAATTCTGGCAAAAAAAGAAGGGATATGGAGACTTAAGAGTCGAGTAGTATGGCTAGCACAAAGTGGTGAGAACACATTTTTTTTCATAATTTTTCTAACTGCAAACAAAATATCAACACCACGTGGGAGATAGCAAGAGAATATGGCACAAAAGCCACCTCATTTATAGACATGACAAATCTAGGAGTAAATCATTTTGAGGGGATCTACATAGAGGATGACGTGATAAATATAACATAGGTAGTAAAAATGACTTCTTTCTTCCACATATTTGTGGGGAAGGAAGATAATGGGAAGCTAATGGAGCATGTAACAAAGGAAGAATTACAACTAGTTACGAACAATTTTCAAAAGAGCGAAAGCCCTAGGCATAATGGCTAGACAATAAAAATTTTCTTAGGGTTCTATGATACAATTGAGGAAGATTTTATGAAGTGGTGGAGAAATCCAAAACCACGAGCATGATATTGGGGGCATTCAATCCAACTTTCCTGACATTAATTCCAAAGAGAGAAAATCCTAAATCTTTTGATGACTTCAAGCCCATATCTCTATGCAGCTAAATCTACAAAATAACTGCAAAAACCATTGTCTTCAGGGGTAAAATTTTCCTAGTTGAATGCTTATTGACATAACAAGTTTTGTTACTTTAGAGGAGGCAAATTCATGATGCAATGGGAGAACCCCAAGAAGGAATGCATTTTAAGAAAACAAATAAATTATTAACAATGGTGTTGAAGCTATATCTTTCCAAGGAATGTGATAGAGTGAATTGGATCTACCTAAGGTTAATGCTCATTCATAATAGACTCAAAACTCAACTAGAGGTTATTGATCATTCATATTAGATTCAGAGGTCAACTAGTTATTTGGATTATGAATTGTCTCACTTCAATCTCTTTTGTAATACTCATCAATTGATTAGCCTTGTCATTCTTCAGACCTTATAGAGGCCTCAGGCATGGATGCACTTTAGCTCCCTTTCTCTTTGTTATCATTGCATATGGTCTTAGTAGGGTGATAATTGAGGCAAAAAACTCTCGTAGATTATTGGGAAAACCCTAAACTTGACATATCTACTTTTTTTGGGTGATGTATGGTTTTTTGGTGATGGTATAAAACGAGATGCTAAGAATATGAAGGATATTATAGATCTTTATTGTTTAGCTACTAGAATGATAGTTAATATGCAAAAATCATATATATGTTTTAATGGGATAGAGAAGGATCGGATCAGACACATCCTTTAGCTCTTCCCATTCAACGTGCAGATCTACAAGAAGACTTCATATCTATGCATTTTTCTTAAAACCTAATTGTAGATTTTAACCTTGTACAATATTCACTGCAAACAGATTCTCAATAAAAGAACATAAAAGATACAATGGAAAATACACACATTACACAGAGATTTTTCCCTTGGAAACCCAAATCGGGAAAACCAACATATTCTATATTCATTATTAGTGTTACATTGTTTACAATACAATATACATATAGGAGCCAGCGGCATCCAAAACCCTAACTCAATGACCTAGATTAGTCAAAAACCCTAATTCCTTAAACGGAAATAGAAAACCATGTGCCGAAAAATGCCCAACAATGGACACGAAAATAGAGGCGACACAAAAATCGAGGCAAAAAAGTGACATGTTTCCCAAGACAAAAAAAATTATCGGCTAGTCGTGCAAAGAATATAACATATACCCAACATTCTCCCACTTGTTGTTGCATAAAAGGGGTTGCAGGGTTACATAATCAATAAACTAGGGTAGTAATTCCCATGGATCCTCTACACTAAGAGTACTTCTCAATGCTCACAGATTTTGTTAATGAATCTGCAAAATTCTTTAAAGTGTCCACCTTCATCAACAACACTTTATTTTCTTCAACCATGTCTCTCACTAAATGATATTGAATATCAATATGCTTTGTCTTTGAATGATAAGTCGAGTTCTTCACCAAAAACATTGCACTCCGATTGTCACAATCTATCCTTACAGCTTGTTCTACCAACCCAATACCTGAACACAATCTTTGTAACCATAATGCTTCCTTACTTGCATGATTGGCTTCTATGTATTCAACTTCTATAGTTGAAAGTCCCACTACAACATGTTTTTTTCTCATCCAACTGATTGCTCCTCCAAACAGGTTAAACACATACCCACTTGTACATCTCCTACGACCCAAATCTCCAGCCCAGTCTGCATCCACAAATCCATGTATGTCCAACACTCTGTCCAATCCTAGTCTTCCTTGGTAGCACAATCCATAGCTAGCAGTGCCATGCAAATACATGAATACCCTTTTTACTGATGTTCAATGCTCCTTCCATGGTTTGACATATACCTGCTCAAAACTCCCACTCCATGTGCAATGTCCAGTCTAGTACAAACCATTGCGTACATAAAACTACCAACTGCACTTGCATATAGAACACGAGACATGTCCCCCTCCTCTTTCTGTGTCCTGGGACACTGGTCCACAAATAAATTTATACCAATAGGAATAGGGACCTTGATCGGTTTACATTCATGCATATTAAACCTCTACAATATTGTCTCGACATATTTTCTTTGATTTAACCAAAGTTTCCTCTTTTTCTGATCTCTTTTAATTTCCATGCCCAAAATGAAATTTGAATCACCGAGATACTTCATGTCAAATTTAGAGGACAACTGATTTTTCACATCCTGGATAATCTCCTTGTTGTTTCCTATCAGCAACATGTCATCCACATACAAGACCAAATAAATCAAATGATCACTGATTAATTTAAAATACACACAATGATCCTCTTTGCTTCTTGTGAAGCCAAGTCCCAACATATAAGTATCAAATCTTTGATACCACATCCTTGGTGATTGTTTTAAACCATATAGGGACTTTTTCAGCTTGCATACCAGCTCCTTCTTTCCCTTCATAGAAAATTCTTATGGTTGCTTGATATAGATTTCTTCTTCAAGATCCCCATGTAGGAATGTTTTCTTCACATCCATCTATTCTACTTCAAAATCAAATGCAGCAGCAACTGATAACATAAATATTATAGAAGTTAACTTGGCAACAAGAGAAAAAATCTCACCAAAATCAATCCCCTCGACCTGGGAATAACCCCTTGCTACTAACCGAGCTTTGTATTTCTCCACTTTGCCTTTTGCATTCAACTTCTTTTTAAATACCCATTTGTTTCCAATGGGATTTCTTCCAGTCGAAAACTCCACTAGATCCCAAGCTTCATTCTTATCCAAGGCTACCATTTCTTCATCCATGGCCTTTTTCCAGAGCTTTCCATCCTCTGAATCCACTGCCTCCCTGACAGTTCTAGGATCATCATCAGTAATAGACAAAGAAAAATTTGAACGGAAATCAAATGGAGTATACCTTTTTGGTAGCCTTCTTTCTCGAATCGATCTCCTCGATACTGGAGTATGAGGATTTTCTTCTTTTGATTCATGTTCTTTTGTAGAGTCTAAATCATCATCCTTTAAATCAAAACTTTATTTTCTCTGGGTCTTCCTTACTTTGTAGGACTTCTTGTTTAACAACATCCTTCATTTCTCTAAATACCACATCTCAGTTATACACAACCTTCTTGGTTTCCATGTTCCAAAACTTATAACCTTTGAGACCATATTTATACCCAATAAAGATACACTTTTCAACCTTCTTATCTAGCTTACTCATGTTTTCCTTTGGAACATGACCATAGGCCTCACAACCAAATACCTTGAGATGTGTGAGAGAAGGTTTCTTACCATTCCATACCTCTTGTGGAGTCTTGTCATCCAACATTGATGAGGGTGATCTATTGACCAGGTAACATGCAGTACCCACTGCCTCTGCCCATAATTATTTCCCTAACCCTGCACCATTGACCATGCACCTCGCTTTTTCCATCAGTGTCATGTTCATCCTTCCTNTGAAAAGAGGATCAAAGAATACTAGACCTTAGCTAAAGTAGAGGATAACATTATAGATTATTATAATGAGGATTATGTAGGTTGTATTGATGAGGAGGCAAACGGAAAATTCAAATCATTAGAACAAGAAAAGAGGAAAATTCTGGCAAAAAAAGAAGGGATATGGAGACTTAAGAGTCGAGTAGTATGGCTAGCACAAAGTGGTGAGAACACATTTTTTTTCATAATTTTTCTAACTGCAAACAAAATATCAACACCACGTGGGAGATAGCAAGAGAATATGGCACAAAAGCCACCTCATTTATAGACATGACAAATCTAGGAGTAAATCATTTTGAGGGGATCTACATAGAGGATGACGTGATAAATATAACATAGGTAGTAAAAATGACTTCTTTCTTCCACATATTTGTGGGGAAGGAAGATAATGGGAAGCTAATGGAGCATGTAACAAAGGAAGAATTACAACTAGTTACGAACAATTTTCAAAAGAGCGAAAGCCCTAGGCATAATGGCTAGACAATAAAAATTTTCTTAGGGTTCTATGATACAATTGAGGAAGATTTTATGAAGTGGTGGAGAAATCCAAAACCACGAGCATGATATTGGGGGCATTCAATCCAACTTTCCTGACATTAATTCCAAAGAGAGAAAATCCTAAATCTTTTGATGACTTCAAGCCCATATCTCTATGCAGCTAAATCTACAAAATAACTGCAAAAACCATTGTCTTCAGGGGTAAAATTTTCCTAGTTGAATGCTTATTGACATAACAAGTTTTGTTACTTTAGAGGAGGCAAATTCATGATGCAATGGGAGAACCCCAAGAAGGAATGCATTTTAAGAAAACAAATAAATTATTAACAATGGTGTTGAAGCTATATCTTTCCAAGGAATGTGATAGAGTGAATTGGATCTACCTAAGGTTAATGCTCATTCATAATAGACTCAAAACTCAACTAGAGGTTATTGATCATTCATATTAGATTCAGAGGTCAACTAGTTATTTGGATTATGAATTGTCTCACTTCAATCTCTTTTGTAATACTCATCAATTGATTAGCCTTGTCATTCTTCAGACCTTATAGAGGCCTCAGGCATGGATGCACTTTAGCTCCCTTTCTCTTTGTTATCATTGCATATGGTCTTAGTAGGGTGATAATTGAGGCAAAAAACTCTCGTAGATTATTGGGAAAACCCTAAACTTGACATATCTACTTTTTTTGGGTGATGTATGGTTTTTTGGTGATGGTATAAAACGAGATGCTAAGAATATGAAGGATATTATAGATCTTTATTGTTTAGCTACTAGAATGATAGTTAATATGCAAAAATCATATATATGTTTTAATGGGATAGAGAAGGATCGGATCAGACACATCCTTTAGCTCTTCCCATTCAACGTGCAGATCTACAAGAAGACTTCATATCTATGCATTTTTCTTAAAACCTAATTGTAGATTTTAACCTTGTACAATATTCACTGCAAACAGATTCTCAATAAAAGAACATAAAAGATACAATGGAAAATACACACATTACACAGAGATTTTTCCCTTGGAAACCCAAATCGGGAAAACCAACATATTCTATATTCATTATTAGTGTTACATTGTTTACAATACAATATACATATAGGAGCCAGCGGCATCCAAAACCCTAACTCAATGACCTAGATTAGTCAAAAACCCTAATTCCTTAAACGGAAATAGAAAACCATGTGCCGAAAAATGCCCAACAATGGACACGAAAATAGAGGCGACACAAAAATCGAGGCAAAAAAGTGACATGTTTCCCAAGACAAAAAAAATTATCGGCTAGTCGTGCAAAGAATATAACATATACCCAACATTCTCCCACTTGTTGTTGCATAAAAGGGGTTGCAGGGTTACATAATCAATAAACTAGGGTAGTAATTCCCATGGATCCTCTACACTAAGAGTACTTCTCAATGCTCACAGATTTTGTTAATGAATCTGCAAAATTCTTTAAAGTGTCCACCTTCATCAACAACACTTTCTTTTCTTCAACCATGTCTCTCACTAAATGATATTGAATATCAATATGCTTTGTATTTGAATGATAAGTCGAGTTCTTCACCAAAAACATTACACTCTGATTGTCACAATCTATCCTTACAGCTTGTTCTACCAACCCAATACCTGAACACAATCTTTGTAACCATAATGCTTCCTTACTTGCATGATTGGTTGCTATGTATTCAACTTCTATAGTTGAAAGTCCCACTACAACATGTCTTTTTCTCATCCAACTGGTTGCTCCTCCAAACAGGTTAAACACATACCCACTTGTACATCTCCTACGACCCAAATCTCCAGCCCAGTCTGCATCCACAAAGCCATGTATGTCCAACACTTTGTCCAATCCTGGTCTTCCTTGGTAGCACAATCCATAGCTAGCAGTGCCATGCAAATACCTGAATACCCTTTTTACTGATGTCCAATGCTCCTTCCCTGGTTTTGACATATACCTGCTCAAAACTCCCACTCCATGTGCAATGTCCAGTCTCGTACAGACCATTGCATACATCAAACTACCAACTGCACTCGCATATAGAACACGAGACATGTCCCCCTCCTCTTTCTGTGTCTTGGGACACTGGTCCGCAAATAAATTTACACCAATAGGAATAGGGACCTTGATCGGTTTACATTCATGCATATTAAACCTCTACAATATTATCTCGACATATTTTCTTTGATTTAACCAAAGTTTCCTCTTTTTCTGATCTCTTTTAATTTCCATGCCCAAAATGAAATTTGAATCACCGAGATCCTTCATGTCAAATTTAGAGGACAACTGATTTTTCACATCCTGGATAATCTCCTTGTTGTTTCCTATCAGCAACATGTCATCCACATACAAGACCAAATAAATCAAATGATCACTGATTAATTTAAAATACACACAATGATCCTCTTTGCTTCTTGTGAAGCCAAGTCCCAACATATAAGTATCAAATCTTTGATACCACATCCTTGGTGATTGTTTTAAACCATATAGGGACTTTTTCAGCTTGCATACCAGCTCCTTCTTTCCCTTCATAGAAAATTCTTATGGTTGCTTGATATAGATTTCTTCTTCAAGATCCCCATGTAGGAATGTTTTCTTCACATCCATCTATTCTACTTCAAAATCAAATGCAGCAGCAACTGATAACATAAATATTATAGAAGTTAACTTGGCAACAAGAGAAAAAATCTCACCAAAATCAATCCCCTCGACCTGGGAATAACCCCTTGCTACTAACCGAGCTTTGTATTTCTCCACTTTGCCTTTTGCATTCAACTTCTTTTTAAATACCCATTTGTTTCCAATGGGATTTCTTCCAGTCGAAAACTCCACTAGATCCCAAGCTTCATTCTTATCCAAGGCTACCATTTCTTCATCCATGGCCTTTTTCCAGAGCTTTCCATCCTCTGAATCCACTGCCTCCCTGACAGTTCTAGGATCATCATCAGTAATAGACAAAGAAAAATTTGAACGGAAATCAAATGGAGTATACCTTTTTGGTAGCCTTCTTTCTCGAATCGATCTCCTCGATACTGGAGTATGAGGATTTTCTTCTTTTGATTCATGTTCTTTTGTAGAGTCTAAATCATCATCCTTTAAATCAAAACTTTATTTTCTCTGGGTCTTCCTTACTTTGTAGGACTTCTTGTTTAACAACATCCTTCATTTCTCTAAATACCACATCTCAGTTATACACAACCTTCTTGGTTTCCATGTTCCAAAACTTATAACCTTTGAGACCATATTTATACCCAATAAAGATACACTTTTCAACCTTCTTATCTAGCTTACTCATGTTTTCCTTTGGAACATGACCATAGGCCTCACAACCAAATACCTTGAGATGTGTGAGAGAAGGTTTCTTACCATTCCATACCTCTTGTGGAGTCTTGTCATCCAACATTGATGAGGGTGATCTATTGACCAGGTAACATGCAGTACCCACTGCCTCTGCCCATAATTATTTCCCTAACCCTGCACCATTGACCATGCACCTCGCTTTTTCCATCAGTGTCATGTTCATCCTTCCTGCAACTCCATTATGTTGAGGTATATATGGAGTATTCTTCTACCTTGATATACCACACTTCTTACATAATTCTTCAAATTCATTCCCGCATAACTCTCCACCATTATCTGTCCTCAACACCTTAATTATTTTCCCTATTTGATTCTCAACAAGCACCTTAAACTCTTTAAACCTGTCAAAGACTTCAGATTTCTTCTTGAGGAAATATATCCAAGTATTCCTCGAGAAGTCATCTATAAATGAGACATAGTACACAGATTTTCCCAATGATGGAACCGACACAAGTCCAAACACATCATTGTGAACTAGTTGTAAAATTCCTTCAGCCTTCGTTGCACCAGAGGGGAATCTTACCTGATTCTACTTCCCATATACATAATGTTCACAAAAATCAAAATCTAGAGAGCAATTAGACATACCTTCAACCATACCTTTACTGTGTAGTAGTCGAATACCCTTCTCTCTGATATGCCCCAGTCTTTGATGCCATACCATAACCTTTTCTCCGGAAACTGTAGGAGTTCTTTCTTCTTCAACTCCAATATAAGAAACAATGGAACTATTACACCCATCACTAATAGTGCTTCCCTGCAGCTTATATAGAGTTACAAATCAAACTCCCTTTAATAACACCATTGCTCCTCGAACCATCCTACAGGTTTCCTTTTCAAATATTTGTTTTACCCTTGCATCATCCATTTTGCTTATAGAAATCAAACTTTTGGTCAAACCTGGGATGTGAAGAACACCGGGTAGTGTTTTAATCCTTCCATGTATGAGCCTCAACTTGACTTTTCCTCGTCCTATGATTCTGGTTATCGAAACATCACCTATGAAAACATTACCTCCATCATACCTTTCATACTAACAGAACCACTCACTGTGGGGAGTCATATGAAAGGATGCACCTGAGTCAACCAACCATGCCTCATGATCTGCATGTGTGCTTGAAGAAGCCAAGTACACATCCTCTCCTTTTCCCTTGGAGGTCTTTTCTTCTATAGAAGGAAATTCTTCAGATCCCTTCTTTTTCTCAATTTTGTATCTACATTGCTTCTTGTAGTGCCCTTCTTTTCCACATCTCCAGCACACCTTTGCAAACTTTATGGGATATTTAGATCTACCCTTAGAATTAGATCTCCCACTTGAGGACTTAGATCTATTTCTTTCCTGGGGGTGTCCTCTTGCAAATAATGCGTCTGTGCTCTCTCCTTCCATGTTCTTCCATCTCATTTCCTCCGACAACAAGGATGAGACCACTTCATCAAACGTCAAGGAAATTGTATTACTACCTATGGCCACAACCAGACTATCCCACGAGTTTGGTAAAGAGAACATTAAACGGATACACTTATCTTCATATGAAACTTTAATCTCAACATATACTAACTGACTTACCACAATATTGAAGGTGTTCAAATGCTCTGCCACCAAGTCTCCATCTCTCATCCTCAGGTTATACAACTTATTTCTCAGGAAAAATTTATTTACTAGGGACTTAGATTGATACAACTTCCCCAACTTATCCCATAAATCTTCGGTTGTATCTTCCTCTGACATATTCAGTAAAACTGAATCTGAGAGACACAGTCGGATTGTGCTCTTCGCCTTTTGATCCAATTTTTTCCAGTCATCTGTTGAAGTTCTTGTAGGTGCAGTACCTGGATCCACCACGATTCATTGATATATGTCCACCAATAGATCTTCCATCTTGAGCTTCCACAACTCAAAACTTTTCCCATTAAACTTCTCGATCTCCATTTTCAAACTACTC
>JZKD02S2128360.1:0-24246 GCA_000966675.3 Picea glauca
GCTAGGTAAACATCACCTCCTTCTTCAGTGGAGGTTTTCGCCTCTGTGGAAGAGGTACTATCAGATCCCTTTATTTTTTCAACCTTCTTAGACTTGCAATCTTTCTTATAATGCCTTGTTTTACCACACTTCCAACATTTCCTCAAAGATTTTCCTGGAGACTTAGATCTACCTGTAGATTTAGATCTCCATCTCGAAGGCTTACCAGGGTTCCTGTCTTGGGTATGTCCTCTTACAAATAAATCATTTGTGTTATGACCATCCATGCTTTTTCGCCTCATCTCTTCAGATAACAAGGATGCAACTACATCCTCATACTTCAATGTAAATTGAGTGGTACTACCTATTGCTACAACCATATTATCCCAAGAGTTTGGCAAAGAACATAACAAAGTAATACACTTATCTTCTTCTGCAATCGTAATATTAACAGATCCAAGTTGACTTACCAGTGTATTAAAGGCATTTAGATGTTCTGTCACAGAATCTCTATCTTCCATCCTAAGATGATACAACTTCTTTCGAAGAAACAACTTGTTTACCATGGACTTTGATTGGTACAAATTCCATAACTTATCCCATAGTTCCTTGGCTGTATATTCTCCTGAGACATTCAACAACACCAAATCTACCAGGCAGAGTCGAATAGTACTCCTTGCTCTTCTGTCCGACTTGTCCCAATCTTCCTTCGACATACCAGTAGCTGGTGTACTAGTAGTTTGTGTACTAGTAGGTTGTGTACCAGTAGCCTGTGTGCTAGTAGACAATGTACCAATAGGCTGTGTACCAAGATCCATAACGATCCATTGTTCTTTGTCTACAAGAAGGTCCTCCATCTTAAGCTTCCATAGCTCAAAGTTCTTACTGTTGAACTTCTCTATCTCGATTCTAGATGAGCTCGCCATTCCTCTTTCTTTACTCGAATCTCCACTGCAAAAGCTCCCACTAAACCCAGGTTTATCACAGACCCAAGATAAAATTGATCTATCAAGACCGAGCCAAACCCTCAACAACAAAGGCATCCCTCTGAAGCCAAAAATGATCTCTGATACCACATGTAAGTTTTTAACCTGCGAAGTAAAGTAATGCATATAGATTCTTAAGCAAGACATAAATTAATCAATGGCTCATACACAGAGTACACAAAGATTTTATATTGGAAACCCTCAACTGGGAAAACCTTTCTTATATTCATTATGTCGAATTTCACCATTCACCATACAATATATACAATTTTTTTAGGCATTTCGTAGATACCAAAACCCTAATCCCTTAATCCAGGATTAATTTACAAAACCGCTAAAATAGCAAAATCCGCTAAAAATAGAAAAAAAACGCCCAATCTAGTGAGAGGGATCGTCATATGCAGTTGTCGTATCTGACGCACCCACACACACACATGCAAAGAATATAACATATACCCAACATATTTAATGGTGGATGGATTTCCATCATAGCTATCGTAGTGCTAAGGAGCTCCGAGACTTCGGGGAAACTTAGGATGGTACGAACGATATGAACCCACGTTGGCTCCACATGTCCCTTGACCAATAATGTCCAAAGAACCTTGAAAGGCCATAACTTGCAATCCAAAGATCATATTTGATCTTGGAAGTAGTCGTTAGAAATCTCGTGGCGAGAAGAAGAGGATGGAAATACTGGAAATAGGATTTGAGATGTTTAAGGAGAGTGAAATTATGATGCCCCATCCCTTAAAAAAGTACTTAGGGGCCAGGTTTGTTACAAATTGGTATCAAAGCATGGAAACAACACTTGGCCTGCTTGGGCTCATGAACGAGTCACATAAAAATCTTATTAGGAAAATTTTAAGGGGTAACACCCTATCTTACCCCATTTATAAGAAGCATATATAAATCTCCATTGAAGAAAGGAATGAAACTTTCTACTGTTGTTGGATGTTTTGAAAATCTGCACTGGATTTTGCTAATGTTTCGAATAAAGAAGCTGACTTCACCTGACAAATTGTATGTGATGTTCATAAACTAGTAGAGAATTAACTAACAAAGAATGTTTTATAAGCACTCAAGCAGTCAATGGACAACAAGAAAACTACAACGTAAAGGATGGTGACACACCATGAATTGGGGGAAATCTCCCACAATAGAGAATAAGAATCTGATGAGAGGACTGCGGTGGAAACCCCTCCAGATTCGGATGAAACTGTAAGAAGCCTCATGGCAGAATTACAAAGTTGTAAGGCTAATAAAAGAACAAGAAAAAAAAAAACTTAAATTAACGCAGTCCTACTGCAAATCCTATCAGATATATAAATACAGTTGCAACATGGACCAACAACCAGTCATGTGGACAGACACCATACCAAGAAAACTCCAAGTCCACATGAGATACAAAAGCATGGTCCTGAAAGTGTCCACACAAGGAGGAGCACCTCAAGGAAGGCCCAACATTGAGCCAAGAGACACTCAACGAAAGAATCCTCTGGTGAAGAAACTGACAACTCCAAGGAATCTTCCATTAGAAAAACTAGTTCACATTCCTAGAGGAGAAGAAAGAAGAGGAAACACTCTAAGAGCCATGACTATGAGGAATTTAAGAAAGACAAACCACCCACTTCCGATGTAGAAATTAAGAAGGGGGAAGAAGCAAAAGTTTGGCTACTAGGATTGAAGAAGTACTTCAGAGTCCATGAATACTCTGAAAACTTAAAGGCTCGAATAGCCATTTTCAACCAGAATGGGAAGGCCTCCATTTGGTGGGAGGACCTTAGGAATGTGAAAGGAATCCATGAGAAGGACTTGTGATGGAATAAATTTGAGAAGTATTTCAAGAAGAAGTATCTATCAGAAAAATACTTTGATGGGAAGGCCAAGGAGTTCTATGAACTCAAGTGAGGACAACACACGATACATGAATACATCAAAAAAATTCTTGAGCTGATGAGGTATGTGCCCTACATAAAGAAGGAAAAGTTAAAAATGCAACGATTTATTAGTGGACTGCCTTAGTCCTTCCAGGACATAGTTGAATTTGATAAGACAAATACCTTAGAAGATACTATTCGAAAGGCAAGGTATTGCTATGAGCAATTCAAGAATAAGACATAACCTCATGAAGAATGGAAGAAGAAAAGTAATTCGAGATTCAAGAAGAAGGGGTTTAAATCCTCAAGATTTAAGAACCATGGGAAAAGTTCTAAGATGAGCCTTCCTACTAAAAGTGTATATCAACAAAATTTCCCATCTCAGAGTGGAAACAAACCTTTTGAAGCAGCCTCAGGTAAGACTGAAAACACAAAGAGAGAACCCTTGAAATGTTGGGGTTGTGGAGAAGAACATATGTCGAGGGATTGTCCACATAGGTAGCAAAACAATAGGAGGTTCTACAACATCCAAGAGGCTACCATAGTCAATGATGTGGCTAGGAGCATGCCACAAATTTATGCAGCCTTGGATAATAGGCAAGCTGACCACCAAGATTCAGTGGTGGATATGGAAGGTATGATTTCCAACCATCTAATTTCAATTTTGATTGACCTTGTTTCTAATCTGAGTTATATTTCTCCTCAAACTATTGAGAAAGGTAAGTTGCAACAAGTAAAACATGATAAATCATGGCTGGTAAAACGAGCCACTGGAACCAAAAGAAAGGTAGCATAGGTGATACTAGCATGCCAATTCATTATGAATAGATTACCCACCCAAGCAACCCTAAACATACTCCCTTTAGGATCTTATGACCTGCTTATTGGCATGGATTGGTTGGCTTCCCATAAAACCAAGTTGGATTGTTACAATAAAACTTTGGAGTGTGAAATTGAAGAAGGGATAAAAATCACCCTACAAGGAGTTCAAAATCCTGTCTCAGTGAGACAAATATCAACCCTCCAAGTGAAGAAGTATTGCAAAAATGGATGTCCTTTGTATGAAATACAAGTGTTGAACTCTGTTGAGAAAAACAAACCAATCCTAGAGGACCATCTAATATTAAGAGAGTATAAATGTATTTCCAGAAGAGGTACCAAGTCTACCTCCAAGAAGGGATATTGACTTTTCAATAGAACTTATACCAGGAGTGGTGCCAATGTCTAGAACACCATATAGAATGAGTACACCAGAGCTAGTTAAGCTCAAACTGCAACTAAAGGAGATGTTAGACAAAGGCTACATATGGCCTAGTGTGTCTCCATGGGGAGCACCGACCTTGTTTGTGAAAAATAAGGATGACACACTCAGGTTGTGCATAGACTATAGACAACTCAATAACATGACCATTAAGATCAAGTATCTCTTGCCAAGGATCGATGACTTGTTTGACCAATTAAGGGGTGCTACAATTTTCTCCAAGATTGACTTGAGGTCTGGATACCATCAAGTTTGAATTAAGGATGAAGACATCCATAAAACATCCTTTAGGACAATATATGGTCACTATGAATTTGTGGTGGTGCCATTTGGGCTTACCAATGCACCAACCGCTTTTATTTGCTTAATGAATAATGTACTGAGTAAGTTCTTGGACATATTTGTATTGGTATTGATTAATGATATCTTAATATTTTCTAAGAATAGGTAAGACCATGAAGGACATCTAGGGCTAGTGCTTCAAGTGCTAATAGAACATTAGCTTTATGCCAAGTTTAGTAAGTGTGACTTTTTCCAAAAACAAGTCCAATACTCAGGCCATGTTATTTCTGAAAAAGGAGTGGCAGTTGATCCTAACAAGATCAAATCCATTATGGATTGGCCTGCCCAAAATATGTATCTAATGTCAGATCCTTTATGGGCCTAGCATGATACTATAGAAGATTCATAGAGGGATTCTCCAAGATCGGTTACCCAATCACCTCCCTTCAGAAAAAGGGAGCTAAATTCATTTGGACACCAGAATGTGAAGAGAGATTCCAAGAGATGAAATACCTTCTAACCAATGCACATGTGTTGAAGATTGTAGACCCAAACAAGGACTTCCTTGTGTGTACAAATGCCCGCAAGGAAGGGATCAGAGGAGTCCTTATGCAAGAAGGACATGTGATTTGTTACGAATCCCAAAAATTCAAGGAGCATGAAATTAATTATGTGACCCACGATTTGGAACTGGCTGCCATAATACATGCTTTAAAAATGTGGAGGCATTACTTTCTAGGTAGAAGATTCATGCTTATGACAAACCATAGTGGGATGAGATATATGTTTGATCAACCAAAAATCAATGCTAGACAAGCTAGATGGATGGCTCTCCTTAGTGAGTTTGATTTTGAAATCAAACATATCAAAGGAAAAGAAAATAGGGTGGTTGAGGCCCTTAGCAAAAGTATGAAATTGATTCACCTGGTATCTATAAGCACCTATGAATCATACGCCAAGGAGAGAGTCAAAAGTGCACAAGAAACATATGCATTTTCCAAGACCGTGAAATCATACTTAGAGAAAGAGCCCACATGGCTAAAGTATGAGGGCTATCCATTTTTGAATGATGGTCTGCTGACCTACAAAGGCAGGTTTTATATTCTAAATTGTGACGACTTGAAGAGGTTCATAATGGATGAACTTCACAAAATACCATATACTGGTCATCCTGGTATCAAAAAATGATCACAACTACTAGGAAACTATTTTATTGGCCCAAACTGAAAAATGACATAGCTCATTACTTAGCTAAGTGTCTAGAATGTCAACAAGTTAAGACAAAGCACCGACATCCAGCAGGGCTGTCTTAGTCCCTACCAATCCCAAAATGGAAATGGGAAACCATCTCCATGGATTTCATCACAAGGTTATCAAAATCAACCAAACAAAATGATGCCATCATGGTAGTTTTGGACAAACTGAGCAAGGATGCTCTCTTTATTCCCGTCAAATCAACTTTCAAGGAAATATATATTTCCAATATTTTCAGAAAGAGATATTTAGATTGCATGGCATGACTAAGGAAATCATATCCAACCGAGATACACAATTTACTTCAAATTTTTGGAAGTCTCTGTTTGTTGGTTTTGAAACTAAATTGCTATTTAGTATAGCCTATCACCCTCAAACCGATGGGAAGATAGAGAGGGTAAACCAAGTGTTAGAGGACATGTTAAGGATGCATGTAATGCATCGGTCCAAGAAGTGGGAAGATTACCTACCACTGGTAGTGTTTGCTTATAAAAATTTCTATTAAGAGTCATTGACGATGAGCCCTTTTGAGGCCCTCTATGGTAGACAATGCGATATTCCAATTAGTTGGAATAACCTAGTAGACATAATTACAATTGGGCTAGATATGCTTAAGGAAATGGAACAACGAGTAGTTGAGATAAAAAAAATATGAAAACATCCCAGGATAGACAAAAAATATATGCAGATAGAAAGAGGACTCCTCGGGAGTTCAAAGCAGGGGATCATGTGTATCTCCGAGTTAGACCCAAACAACGTTCCTTGAGAATGGAAGCGTGTGCCAAGATGGCACCTTGGTATTGTGGACCCTTTTAAATATTGGATAGAGTGGGACCCGTAGCATATAGACTAGCACTCCCTTCCATAGTGAAGGCACATAATGTTTTCCATGTTTCATTACTAAAGAAGTATGTACATGATTTTAATCATATAATTGATTGGTATGTGATTCAGATGGAACCAGAGGGAGAATTCCTACCAGAGCCACAATGCATAATAGACAGGAAGGAAACCCCACTCAGGAACATAACCATTGCATAGGTCAAGGTGCAATGGTAAAATTTTGGTCCGAATCAAACTACATGGGAAATGAAGGATGCCATGAAACAATGATAGCCATTTTTGTTTACTTCTATACATACATATCACATCGACAGGTAGAACATCGAGGATAATGTTCCTTTAAGGGGGAGGGGATTGTAACACCCCTATTTCACCCATCTTGTAATTATAACTATAACTTGCCAAAAGACTATGGGAAGACTAAATATGTGTGGATGTTGGAAATGTTGAACCTTTTGGTTATAAAATGTAATGTATGTATTTCTGTTATTAATTAAAAATGGATAGTGTTTCATAACTGCTAAGGGAGATTTCCAATATAGATCATGATGCTATGAGAGGGATGGAGAGGGGAAACAACAATGGTTGAGATGACCCCACCAGACCAGTACCTTACTGGATTTAAATTATTCAAACCTAGAACAATCCTCTAACCCAACAATAAATTACCAGTCAACCTGGTAGTTGGGAAGCTCTCCTCAAGAGTTAATGAGGAGATGGGGCAGAGTACCCATATGAAATACTTATTGACCTGGACATGAACTGGGGGTTCATACCCATGCAACCTTGTTGAGGAAGGCAATAAAATAAGGAAGTTCATGGGCATAGGAGATTAGAAAAGGATAAGAGCACATGTAACTCTCGGGTTCTAAGGAGAACTAAACAACAAGCTTGCTCTATGTGCAAGAATTTGCTGGTAGAATTTTCGGTCCAAGATGATAAAGGGGGATACATGAAGAGGAGTGATTGAGGAAACACTCGTTGTAGGCCCCCTTGCTTGGTGAAAATAAAACCAATTGTCAAGTCCCTGTGGGAGGNATCACAGACCCAAGATAAACTTGATCTATCAAGACCGAGCCAAACCCTCAACAACAAAGGCGTCCCTCTGAAGCCAAAAACGAGCTCTGATACCACATGTAAGTTTTAAACCTACAAAGTAAAGCAATGCATATAGATTCTTAAGCAAGACATAAATTAATCAATGGCTCATACACAGAGTACACAAAGATTTTATACTGGAAACCCTCAACTGGGAAAACCTTTCTTATATTCATTATGTCGAATTTCACCATTCACCATACAATATATACAATTTTTTTAGGTATTTCGTAGATACCAAAACCATAATCCCTTAATCCAGGATTAATTTACAAAACCGCTAAAATAGAAAAATCTGCTAAAAATAGAAAAAAAACACCCAATCTAGTGAGAGGGATCGTCATATGCAGTTGTCGTATCTGACGCACCCACACACACAAATGCAAAGAATATAACATATACCCAACATATTTAACGGTGGATGGATTTCCACCATAGCTATCGTTGTGCTAAGGAGCTCCGAGACTTCAGGGAAACTCAGGATGGTACGAACGATATGAACCCACGTTGGCTCCACATGTCCCTTGACCAATAATGTCCAAAGAACCTTGAAAGGCCATAACTTGCAATCCAAAGATCATATTTGATCTTGGAAGTAGTCGTTAGAAATCTCGTGGCGAGAAGAAGAGGATGGAAATACTGGAAATAGGATTTGAGATGTTTAAGGAGAGTGAAATTATGATGCCCCATCCCTTAAAAAAGTACTTAGGGGCCAGGTTTGTTACAAATTGGTATCAAAGCATGGAAACAACACTTGGCCTGCTTGGGCTCATGAACGAGTCACATAAAAATCTTATTAGGAAAATTTTAAGGGGTAACACCCTATCTTACCCCATTTATAAGAAGCATATATAAATCTCCATTGAAGAAAGGAATGAAACTTTCTACTGTTGTTGGATGTTTTGAAAATCTGCACTGGATTTTGCTAATGTTTCGAATAAAGAAGCTGACTTCACCTGACAAATTGTATGTGATGTTCATAAACTAGTAGAGAATTAACTAACAAAGAATGTTTTATAAGCACTCAAGCAGTCAATGGACAACAAGAAAACTACAACGTAAAGGATGGTGACACACCATGAATTGGGGGAAATCTCCCACAATAGAGAATAAGAATCTGATGAGAGGACTGCGGTGGAAACCCCTCCAGATTCGGATGAAACTGTAAGAAGCCTCATGGCAGAATTACAAAGTTGTAAGGCTAATAAAAGAACAAGAAAAAAAAAAACTTAAATTAACGCAGTCCTACTGCAAATCCTATCAGATATATAAATACAGTTGCAACATGGACCAACAACCAGTCATGTGGACAGACACCATACCAAGAAAACTCCAAGTCCACATGAGATACAAAAGCATGGTCCTGAAAGTGTCCACACAAGGAGGAGCACCTCAAGGAAGGCCCAACATTGAGCCAAGAGACACTCAACGAAAGAATCCTCTGGTGAAGAAACTGACAACTCCAAGGAATCTTCCATTAGAAAAACTAGTTCACATTCCTAGAGGAGAAGAAAGAAGAGGAAACACTCTAAGAGCCATGACTATGAGGAATTTAAGAAAGACAAACCACCCACTTCCGATGTAGAAATTAAGAAGGGGGAAGAAGCAAAAGTTTGGCTACTAGGATTGAAGAAGTACTTCAGAGTCCATGAATACTCTGAAAACTTAAAGGCTCGAATAGCCATTTTCAACCAGAATGGGAAGGCCTCCATTTGGTGGGAGGACCTTAGGAATGTGAAAGGAATCCATGAGAAGGACTTGTGATGGAATAAATTTGAGAAGTATTTCAAGAAGAAGTATCTATCAGAAAAATACTTTGATGGGAAGGCCAAGGAGTTCTATGAACTCAAGTGAGGACAACACACGATACATGAATACATCAAAAAAATTCTTGAGCTGATGAGGTATGTGCCCTACATAAAGAAGGAAAAGTTAAAAATGCAACGATTTATTAGTGGACTGCCTTAGTCCTTCCAGGACATAGTTGAATTTGATAAGACAAATACCTTAGAAGATACTATTCGAAAGGCAAGGTATTGCTATGAGCAATTCAAGAATAAGACATAACCTCATGAAGAATGGAAGAAGAAAAGTAATTCGAGATTCAAGAAGAAGGGGTTTAAATCCTCAAGATTTAAGAACCATGGGAAAAGTTCTAAGATGAGCCTTCCTACTAAAAGTGTATATCAACAAAATTTCCCATCTCAGAGTGGAAACAAACCTTTTGAAGCAGCCTCAGGTAAGACTGAAAACACAAAGAGAGAACCCTTGAAATGTTGGGGTTGTGGAGAAGAACATATGTCGAGGGATTGTCCACATAGGTAGCAAAACAATAGGAGGTTCTACAACATCCAAGAGGCTACCATAGTCAATGATGTGGCTAGGAGCATGCCACAAATTTATGCAGCCTTGGATAATAGGCAAGCTGACCACCAAGATTCAGTGGTGGATATGGAAGGTATGATTTCCAACCATCTAATTTCAATTTTGATTGACCTTGTTTCTAATCTGAGTTATATTTCTCCTCAAACTATTGAGAAAGGTAAGTTGCAACAAGTAAAACATGATAAATCATGGCTGGTAAAACGAGCCACTGGAACCAAAAGAAAGGTAGCATAGGTGATACTAGCATGCCAATTCATTATGAATAGATTACCCACCCAAGCAACCCTAAACATACTCCCTTTAGGATCTTATGACCTGCTTATTGGCATGGATTGGTTGGCTTCCCATAAAACCAAGTTGGATTGTTACAATAAAACTTTGGAGTGTGAAATTGAAGAAGGGATAAAAATCACCCTACAAGGAGTTCAAAATCCTGTCTCAGTGAGACAAATATCAACCCTCCAAGTGAAGAAGTATTGCAAAAATGGATGTCCTTTGTATGAAATACAAGTGTTGAACTCTGTTGAGAAAAACAAACCAATCCTAGAGGACCATCTAATATTAAGAGAGTATA
Source organism: Picea glauca (assembly GCA_000966675.3). Taxonomy (NCBI): domain Eukaryota; kingdom Viridiplantae; phylum Streptophyta; class Pinopsida; order Pinales; family Pinaceae; genus Picea; species Picea glauca. The sequence continues at coordinate 10,540 of JZKD02S2128360.1, forward strand.
AATGTATTTCCAGAAGAGGTACCAAGTCTACCTCCAAGAAGGGATATTGACTTTTCAATAGAACTTATACCAGGAGTGGTGCCAATGTCTAGAACACCATATAGAATGAGTACACCAGAGCTAGTTAAGCTCAAACTGCAACTAAAGGAGATGTTAGACAAAGGCTACATATGGCCTAGTGTGTCTCCATGGGGAGCACCGACCTTGTTTGTGAAAAATAAGGATGACACACTCAGGTTGTGCATAGACTATAGACAACTCAATAACATGACCATTAAGATCAAGTATCTCTTGCCAAGGATCGATGACTTGTTTGACCAATTAAGGGGTGCTACAATTTTCTCCAAGATTGACTTGAGGTCTGGATACCATCAAGTTTGAATTAAGGATGAAGACATCCATAAAACATCCTTTAGGACAATATATGGTCACTATGAATTTGTGGTGGTGCCATTTGGGCTTACCAATGCACCAACCGCTTTTATTTGCTTAATGAATAATGTACTGAGTAAGTTCTTGGACATATTTGTATTGGTATTGATTAATGATATCTTAATATTTTCTAAGAATAGGTAAGACCATGAAGGACATCTAGGGCTAGTGCTTCAAGTGCTAATAGAACATTAGCTTTATGCCAAGTTTAGTAAGTGTGACTTTTTCCAAAAACAAGTCCAATACTCAGGCCATGTTATTTCTGAAAAAGGAGTGGCAGTTGATCCTAACAAGATCAAATCCATTATGGATTGGCCTGCCCAAAATATGTATCTAATGTCAGATCCTTTATGGGCCTAGCATGATACTATAGAAGATTCATAGAGGGATTCTCCAAGATCGGTTACCCAATCACCTCCCTTCAGAAAAAGGGAGCTAAATTCATTTGGACACCAGAATGTGAAGAGAGATTCCAAGAGATGAAATACCTTCTAACCAATGCACATGTGTTGAAGATTGTAGACCCAAACAAGGACTTCCTTGTGTGTACAAATGCCCGCAAGGAAGGGATCAGAGGAGTCCTTATGCAAGAAGGACATGTGATTTGTTACGAATCCCAAAAATTCAAGGAGCATGAAATTAATTATGTGACCCACGATTTGGAACTGGCTGCCATAATACATGCTTTAAAAATGTGGAGGCATTACTTTCTAGGTAGAAGATTCATGCTTATGACAAACCATAGTGGGATGAGATATATGTTTGATCAACCAAAAATCAATGCTAGACAAGCTAGATGGATGGCTCTCCTTAGTGAGTTTGATTTTGAAATCAAACATATCAAAGGAAAAGAAAATAGGGTGGTTGAGGCCCTTAGCAAAAGTATGAAATTGATTCACCTGGTATCTATAAGCACCTATGAATCATACGCCAAGGAGAGAGTCAAAAGTGCACAAGAAACATATGCATTTTCCAAGACCGTGAAATCATACTTAGAGAAAGAGCCCACATGGCTAAAGTATGAGGGCTATCCATTTTTGAATGATGGTCTGCTGACCTACAAAGGCAGGTTTTATATTCTAAATTGTGACGACTTGAAGAGGTTCATAATGGATGAACTTCACAAAATACCATATACTGGTCATCCTGGTATCAAAAAATGATCACAACTACTAGGAAACTATTTTATTGGCCCAAACTGAAAAATGACATAGCTCATTACTTAGCTAAGTGTCTAGAATGTCAACAAGTTAAGACAAAGCACCGACATCCAGCAGGGCTGTCTTAGTCCCTACCAATCCCAAAATGGAAATGGGAAACCATCTCCATGGATTTCATCACAAGGTTATCAAAATCAACCAAACAAAATGATGCCATCATGGTAGTTTTGGACAAACTGAGCAAGGATGCTCTCTTTATTCCCGTCAAATCAACTTTCAAGGAAATATATATTTCCAATATTTTCAGAAAGAGATATTTAGATTGCATGGCATGACTAAGGAAATCATATCCAACCGAGATACACAATTTACTTCAAATTTTTGGAAGTCTCTGTTTGTTGGTTTTGAAACTAAATTGCTATTTAGTATAGCCTATCACCCTCAAACCGATGGGAAGATAGAGAGGGTAAACCAAGTGTTAGAGGACATGTTAAGGATGCATGTAATGCATCGGTCCAAGAAGTGGGAAGATTACCTACCACTGGTAGTGTTTGCTTATAAAAATTTCTATTAAGAGTCATTGACGATGAGCCCTTTTGAGGCCCTCTATGGTAGACAATGCGATATTCCAATTAGTTGGAATAACCTAGTAGACATAATTACAATTGGGCTAGATATGCTTAAGGAAATGGAACAACGAGTAGTTGAGATAAAAAAAATATGAAAACATCCCAGGATAGACAAAAAATATATGCAGATAGAAAGAGGACTCCTCGGGAGTTCAAAGCAGGGGATCATGTGTATCTCCGAGTTAGACCCAAACAACGTTCCTTGAGAATGGAAGCGTGTGCCAAGATGGCACCTTGGTATTGTGGACCCTTTTAAATATTGGATAGAGTGGGACCCGTAGCATATAGACTAGCACTCCCTTCCATAGTGAAGGCACATAATGTTTTCCATGTTTCATTACTAAAGAAGTATGTACATGATTTTAATCATATAATTGATTGGTATGTGATTCAGATGGAACCAGAGGGAGAATTCCTACCAGAGCCACAATGCATAATAGACAGGAAGGAAACCCCACTCAGGAACATAACCATTGCATAGGTCAAGGTGCAATGGTAAAATTTTGGTCCGAATCAAACTACATGGGAAATGAAGGATGCCATGAAACAATGATAGCCATTTTTGTTTACTTCTATACATACATATCACATCGACAGGTAGAACATCGAGGATAATGTTCCTTTAAGGGGGAGGGGATTGTAACACCCCTATTTCACCCATCTTGTAATTATAACTATAACTTGCCAAAAGACTATGGGAAGACTAAATATGTGTGGATGTTGGAAATGTTGAACCTTTTGGTTATAAAATGTAATGTATGTATTTCTGTTATTAATTAAAAATGGATAGTGTTTCATAACTGCTAAGGGAGATTTCCAATATAGATCATGATGCTATGAGAGGGATGGAGAGGGGAAACAACAATGGTTGAGATGACCCCACCAGACCAGTACCTTACTGGATTTAAATTATTCAAACCTAGAACAATCCTCTAACCCAACAATAAATTACCAGTCAACCTGGTAGTTGGGAAGCTCTCCTCAAGAGTTAATGAGGAGATGGGGCAGAGTACCCATATGAAATACTTATTGACCTGGACATGAACTGGGGGTTCATACCCATGCAACCTTGTTGAGGAAGGCAATAAAATAAGGAAGTTCATGGGCATAGGAGATTAGAAAAGGATAAGAGCACATGTAACTCTCGGGTTCTAAGGAGAACTAAACAACAAGCTTGCTCTATGTGCAAGAATTTGCTGGTAGAATTTTCGGTCCAAGATGATAAAGGGGGATACATGAAGAGGAGTGATTGAGGAAACACTCGTTGTAGGCCCCCTTGCTTGGTGAAAATAAAACCAATTGTCAAGTCCCTGTGGGAGGNGTCCTGAAAGTAGCCACACAAGGACTCAGGAGGAGCACCTCAAGGAAGGCCCAACATTGAGCCAAGAGACACTCAACGAAAGAATCCTCTGGTGAGGAAACTGACAACTCCAAGGAATCTTCCATTAGAAAAACTAGTTCACATTCCTAGAGGAGAAGAAAGAAGAGGAAACACTCTAAGAGCCATGACTCTGAAGAGTTTAAGAAAGAAAAACCACCCACTTTCGATGTAGAAATTAAGAAGGGGGAAGAAGCAAAAGTTTGGCTACTAGGATTGAAGAAGTACTTCAGAGTCCATGAATACTCTGAAAACTTAAAGGCTCGAATAACCATTTTCAACCAGAATGGGAAGGCCTCCATTTGGTGGAAGGACCTTAGGAATGTGAAATGAATCCATGAGAAGGACTTGTGATGGAATAAATTTGAGAAGTATTTCAAAAAGAAGTATCTATCAGAAAAATACTTTGATGGGAAGACCAAGGAGTTCTATGAACTCAAGTTAGGACAACACACGATACATGAATACATCAAAAAAATTCTTGAGCTGATGAGGTATGTGCCCTACATAAAGAAGGAAAAGGAAAAAATGCAACGATTTATTAGTGGACTTCCTTAGTCCTTCCAGGACATAGTTGAATTTGATAAGACAAATACCTTAGAAGATACTATTCTAAAGGCAAGGTATTTCTATGAGCAATTCAAGAATAAGACATAACCTCATGAAGAATGGAAGAAGAAAAGTAATTCGAGATTCAAGAAGAAGNAAGCATATTCAAAGCACACAAGTTGAGGGTGAGAATGCTCAATTTTTTAAATATTTGAAGCTTAACATGGATAAATATGTGTTGCATTTATATTTTCATGCTATAGATATGGATGGTGTGAATATTGTTTTGGGATATCCTTGGATGGACTTCGTTGGTACAGTTAATATTAATGTGCAAAATAAGTTTTTGAAGCTTTGGTATAAGAAATAGAAAATTACATTGAAAGAAATTTCTCTTACTAAGCAAGAAGTACCCACAAGGGCACTTGAAGAAGTCCTTGCAAGGAAACTAATTTCAGAGTTAGAGGTTGAATCAAAAGAAGAGACTACATAAGCATATGAAGAAAATCCCTAAGAAGGTCATAAAAAGGAAAAAAAAGATAAGGAGATAAATGAATCAAAGGAACCCCATGTTGAAGAGTCTAAGAAAGAAGAATCAATAACAAAGGTTGTTGTATATCACCACCCACACCACTTGGAGAAACAACAGTCATCAAGGAAAGGGCATGAGCAATAACAAACTTATTTTGGACCAACATGGAACTAAAAAAGAAACCATTTGGAAGGCACATGAAGGACTAACAACAATGCATGGAGATATCAAAGTAGAACAACAAGGAGAAATTATAATCCAGATCGAGGTGGAAAGGAAGTAGTTGGACCCCATGTTCACATTTCGTTGGATGGATGGATTCTCATGCTTAGTACCACTTAGCTCCATATCTTACCATATCATATTGTATGGCTTCCTCCCATGTTTCAAGGACAAAACATGCAAAATGGGATGGAATGTAGTGTAGCTAGGGAGGATAATGTGGGGTACCTAGGGATGTTCCCAAGGAGAATAATGATAGATAGGTTGTCACATAGTGTGAAAGCAATAATTGTAAGAAGAATTACTAGAAGGTTCCTTCACTACAAAGTCCCTAAGATCTTAGATAAAAATATATAAAGAAGTAGAAGTAATGTAATGAGATGTATTGTAAAGAATATTGTAATTATATTTGTAACACCTTGTTTCCCCAGTTTGTAAATATAACCATATTGGCCAAGCGACTATGGAAAACTCAATATGTGTGAATGTTTGATTTGATGAACCTTTGTATAAAAGGTCAATGAATGTAAATTCTGTTATTTACTAGAAAATGGATAAGTGTTGCTTGACTGTTGAAGAGGGGGTGTACTAAGAGAGACCACAAATGATATGAAAGAGATGGTGAAGGGGACCAAGAATGGTTGCATTAACCTCCACCAAACCAATACCTTAATGGATTTAATTTCTTAGGACCAGAACAATCCTCTGACCGATAAATGAATTACAATCATGATGGTATGTGGGAAGACCTCCTCAAGAGTTAATGAGGGGATGAGGCAAAGAAACCATATGTAAGGCTTTTAGACCTAACCACAGACTGGGAATTCGAGCCACACAAAATCTTGTTGAGGAAGGAAAGAAAGGAAGGCATGGTGGGTAGAGGAAGACCTACGAAGAGTGAAAAGATAAGAGGCTAAGCTCTCGGGTTCAATGAAGAACTTGGAAATGAGTGTTTTGGTCACAGGGAAATGGTTAGTTGGGTTGTAATACAAACTGATAAATGAGGCTGGTCCTCCTTTCTTAGTATTGTGTAAACCGATGCCAAGATCCTGCGGGAGGAGGAGAGTAACCTCCATCCCTATTGTTGTTGAGCCGAAAGGAAGGATTATATCTCAGAGCATCGTGGTCTAGCTCGGGGGTGGCTAGTGGTAAATCCATTAGGAGTGACTGAGCCTATGGTTGGGAGGAAACATGCACTCCTTTTAGCAGCTGCTTCACGTTATCTGGGTCTGATAAGTATTTTCCCTCTTTTATATATTGAACTGGAATAATAGATGAATGCATGGACTTATACATATGTGTATTTATTAATGGTTTATGTGTGGAATGGTTATGATATGTGTATGCCTTCATCTCTTTGTGAACTTATACTTCTGACTGATAGTCTGTATGCCCAACTTAGCTCCTGAGGATTCTTGGGACATAAGCTTGTGAGACAACCAAGATAGGAGATATAGTGTCAATATGAACCTGTCCGTCCGAATATGATACTTCTTTTAGACTCCTCATTGTGTGATTGATATTTCAGGCCCAAGTCCTTAACCATTTCATGATAAAGCTCAGGAAGGATAGCGAAGTTCGAGCCTTGATGGGGGAGGTCTCTTCGTTTTGAAGACGAGCAGAGGAGATCCGCTTGAGAGGACCCATGTGAACAATACCCAGGGTCCTTAGGCTAAGCCTAAGGAAGCTATGTTGTCTTGGCTTCAGAAATCCAGAAGTCCATAACTTTGGAGTATGACTGACCTTACCAGCCTTATACTGGCCGAAGGTAACCAAGAGACTTGGATTCCCGTAATATTGACCACCATTAGGCGATTCCCCAGGTGGTTAGGTGAACCTATCTTACCAACTAAACTGGGATCCAAAACCCCGAAGGTCGGAGCTATGAAGAACCTAGAACCGTAGATCAAGGAATCTTTCAGATTCTTTCCCCATCTTTGAGATACTGGGGATGCGTGGCGCTAGCCCCTTTAGTTCAAAGGTTGGGCACTTCGGGAGATAAGAGGAGCTTGCATCACAACACTCCCGAGCGTCGAATCCCTGAGGTAACCAGAGTCGTAGACCTATAAATCTACAAGCTAGGATCTCGACCATGATATCTGAGGAATGTTAGAAGTCTGTTAGTTTGGGGTGACGTGGTGCAGTGACGCTACCTAGGGTGACACGGACCCCGGCTTAACGTGCCACATGTCACCCGGATTCGTGTATATCACATACCCTATAGGCCCATTGGAACGTAACACATGTCACCCTCACCCCTTCTACGTGTTAGTTCCTGAAATGCGTCCGCCTAGCCAATGTAGTTGGTGAAGTGACCGGGACTCCGAGAGTCTGAGACTTTGGGACTGTGGAGGATTTAGAATGGAGTAGGGTAGAGAGACCGAACGACCCGAAGGCCGAAGCCACATGGTGAGCTTACGAGACTTCGGAAGTTCGAAACTCCGGGTGGTCTTGTGCATAGATAATAAAGAAGCGTGAAGTGTCGGAGCACCTAATTCCTCCACAACTGATATAGGAAACATAGAGTAAGTCCAGTCATGGGATCGTACGATGGATGGTCTTCCACCGTGGAGGTAGGAACCTGGAAATAATACATGTGAGGTGGATCCACATGGGCACCACGTGGCTCTCAACCAATGAACACCAAAAGAACTTCGAAGAAATATAACTGTTGGTTATGGGCTCGGTTTTGAGCATGGATACCATGGTTGGAAAATTCTGGATGAGCGGAGTGTGGTAGAGACCTCGAACGAGGTATTTGATCACTTAAGGAGAACAAAATTTTGAGGCCCCATCCCTAGGAAAGCCACTCAGGGGTCGGGTGTGTTACAATAGTAAGTATGACTTGTGGAGTGGTTCCTTCCATAAGGAATAATTAATGGTATTACCCTACCAGAGGGGTTTTCTCTACATTCTCGAGTTCACTCTTTTGTTGTTTATGGTGTAAATGCTTTCATTTATTTGCGAAGTTAAGGGTTTCTCTTCTATATTCCATTTTCAGATCTATTGAGTTACATTACACTCTTGGGTCGTTTTTCCTTTGGAGAGATGGTAGTTAGGTGTATAGTTAAATATGCACACTATTAAATTTCCATAACTAATTCTTAGGCGTTTGGATTTTCGATTAATTGAGAAGGAGCCTTTAAAAGGTTGTGAGATTAATAGAGAAAGATTGGCTCTACCATTAGAGATAGTTAGTCCACTACGAGGGTGAGTAGGTTGTGAAGGAAATAAGAGATCTGACGTTCCATTTCAGAGAAGAAGGAAATATTTCTACACACGAGAAAGAGCTTAAGCACTTAGGAAGATTAGCAGAGAGTCATGTTCACTTGTTTAATGTTCAATATTATGGAATTATTGATAGTTGGTTTGAGGTATTGAACGTTGATTTGGGAAGTTGGTCACTATGCAATAGCCAAAGAAGGATACAACCTTCCAATTGATAGTGGGAGATATTTAAATTCTATGTGCAAAGAGAAGGAGGATTTTTCCATAATTTCGACCCATAGCTAGATCCAAGATTCCATAGCAATAGAACAAGGATGGAATTATTGTTGAAATCCATGACAAGAGATCACATGAACATTAAGTGGTGAGTTCACCCCATTTGAAGAAGCAAGAGAATGATAATGTTGATTTTGCTTGGTTCATAAGCTAAGAGATAGGAAATTCAGAAACACACCAGTCCTAGCTTAGTTGAGTGGTTGAAAGAAGGGTGTGAAACTTTGAGACTAGATTTAAGGTAGTTACCTCTTCTTGGGATTTGAGTCATTGGCATAGGAGAAAGTCTCTAATTGATCCCACGTTGTAATCTACAACTTTATGAGATTACTTACAGTGAAGTAGAGCCTCCTCTTCAATATTAATTTTCCCATTTGAATTCCTAGGATAAATATCTATGATTTATGTTGTATACATAATTATATCAATATGTTGTTTTTCATTCTTTGTTTGCATAAGTAATAACATAATATATTAAAATATATAATCCAAGATAATTACATGATTGTGATAAGCCCATAGATCACAACAAGAACATAATAATCTTTGAATCCATATTGGTGAATTGAGTTCGCCATAAGCTGATTTATTACAAAACACCTTGTGTTAGAAGGACTAACCCTTTGTAGATGAGACATGCCCCTTACATGCATATGATTGTAACTACCTTTTATTAATATCATAATTATTTTTATGACCAAGGATCTTGAGTTGGACTTCGGTTAGATTCCTATTAGAGATATGCAAATTAGATTTCCAAGAGACTAGCTAGATTATAGAAAGATTATGAAAACATTAGAATATATCTAATTCATTCACGTGATAACGGAAATGGATCTATGTATTGCTTCCTATGATTTTGTGAGTGTTTATAATTCATAGTTTGTATGATGTCAATAATGATTATGTGTATTGTTTTTGTTTAATTTTTTTAAAAATGTATTTTGAGTTTGAAAACAACCTTTTTAAAATCTTCAAGATTGACAATGTCAAGTTCCATTTAAAATAAAATAACTAATGTTAAAAACTTTGTAACACCCAAAATCAATGTTTAACACGAATATAAAGATAAAGTTGCATCCACAAAACCTAAGCTAACTTTGCATTATGATAGTAATAAATGAAAGATGTAACCTATTATGGGACCTTATTTATTTTTATTTTTTTAAATATGGATGCAATTAAATATCATAAAATAATGTTTGAAGCTCTGTAATGTGAGTGTTTTTGACATTATCATGTTTACAGAAATTATAAGGCAATGATTAATGTTGTAAATATGTATTAGTACATTTATGTGGTGCATCGATGCTATATCATATGGTCTATATAAATAAGTGTTGCATGGCAACGTAGTCCTTGCCAGGTTGAATTGGGAATAAATATACATGGATGGGGAAAAAGTAGCGGAGGCAGATGGAAACTGCAACGTAGATGTGACAAACAACATGAAGCACATGTGGTATCCATGCAATAAATGACACATGGCCCCTAGAGTCCTATTTATTTTTTGAAACTATATAATCCATTTTGCTATGTTCAAAATTTATGTCTATTTTGTCTCTATATGTGCCAGCACATAAAAAGTTATATTAAAATTAAATAAACACAATTTCTTGACATTCAACATAGTGGAAGATAAAAGTCTATCAAGACATATATATAAAAGGAGATTAAAAACAATTTTAAAATTAAATAAACACAATTTCTTGACATTCAACATAGTGGAAGATAAAAATTTATGAGAACATATATATAAAAGGAGATAAAAAACAATTTTATTTGAAATATATTCAAAAATAATATTGTCTGTTACATATTCCTGGAAATTTAAATGAGTTTGTCATATAGACTGGGATTGGGGCTCCCGCGGACCATAAGATAAATATGTACAAGAAATAGGACTGTGGAAAGAAGAAGTGGGTGACGGTAGAGTGTAATACCTGAAAAGAATAAATTGAAAGGTATCAATATTTGGCTAGACATTTCTATTTAAAAAAGTGGAATAATTGGATTGATAAAGAAAACATAATGTGATCAGTATAGACTTACAATGATGGTACATATCACCCCTTTTGCTATTTACTTGCTGATGCCTTTTGATTGTTGTCGTCGACGACTACTGGAATCGTTGCAACTGCCTATTTTCTTTCATCGACGACTTGCTTTAATTCCCTCTCAAACCATTCTTCAATGTAGCTTCTCAAGGGGGCGACGTTGATCTCATTCCATATTTTTATGTTGAAAAATTCCTTTTATAATTCCCTTGGATCGATAGAAAGATTACACAGAGCCTGATAAATTTGTTCATTCTGTACTGAATAGTTGACTAGCCAGTTGTCGATGTCATCTTGACCATATTCAAGGATGTTGTAAAACTTTTCCAAAGACAACGCCTTAAAAATATCAACATGTTTATTGAAGGCTTGCTTAGTTAAGGGCAAGGAGTTGACGATTAAGTTGGCATCTTGGAAGTCGTTGGTCCTTCTAGCTAAGTCTATTTTGGTCAGCTTTGTGATTTGATATGGCTTGTTCACATGACTGGACAATGATATACAAGTTCTTCACTTTTTCTTTCCAACATGCATTTAATTGAGTGATCCGATTATTGGATGGGAGATCTTGTTGTCTTCTTCTCGTTTATGTCATGTTGTTGAAAAAGGTACCAAAAGGAAGGACCATGTCTAAATAGAAATGTTCTTCATTTTTTAATTCAGCCTGCAAATGTTCGAGGAAATTATCTTCCCTTGTTCCAAGGGAAACCATGGTTTGTGATGTTTCCCACGACTCAACAATCGGGTCCATTATTTTCTTGATATTATTCTCCACATATCCTCTACACGATGCGAGGAGGCTGGAGTATCCTTTTAACTTGGCTGCAGGGGTGGAAGACATGGCTATTTCCAAAGGATTGGTAAGCAATGGCATAAGAATCAAAGCTTATTCCAATTCCTTGACCTGATCCTTCAGTTTGGCATTCTCGACATCAATGCCTCCAATGGAATCATCAAGAGCATTTTTGGTCGCTATCTGAAGTCGACAGATTTGGGAAGACCTCATTTTCACAAGGTTAACCTCTGAACAAGATTTTCCTTTCTTATTTTTTAGATATTTTTTTTCAATAATTAATTTTTTGGACTGGCTATAAAAAAACAACGCTCTGGAACACAAAGGATTCATCTTCGTCAAAATTTTTGGTATCAACTATGTTCATTGGAATATTTTGCTGGATCGCGTCTCCAGGCTGATCAAGGTAGCAAAATACGTTATCCAGATCAGGCTCAAGTTCCATGTTCTCACTCTCAATTTAGAGCTCTTCCACCTATCCCACAATTTTTTTTCTCTTATTTTCCACTCGAAGCTTGTGAGAACTATTAATTTTAGGGTGAGGAGGGTTGTTATCTCCTCCTCCATTTGAATAATTCTGAGTTTCTTTATTGCTATGGTGGGCTATTGGAGCGATGGTCCGAGATGTTGTACTTTTGGGAGTGCTATCCGCCTATTGAACAATCTTCTCACCGGGGCCTTTTCCCTGTTGCTTGTACAATTCAGTGGTGCTTTGCAGTGTGTCTAGGTCGCCGACATCAAAAGCAGGAGTGTTGTCGTCAGTGTCTCTGTTGTCGGTTAGGTGTTTTTTGAAAAAATAATTACCGAAGTCAAGTGTTTGTAAATGTTCTAATTTTTTTTTATTAGGGTCGAACCCTCTTAGGATTTCAACATATCTTAGGTTGAAGTTGTTGAAATGGGCTGCAAATTCGTCAATTTTGTTGATGTTCCTCAACACGAAGTCCCCGAATTTCCAAGGCAGAAGAATTAAATTTTTTTTCTCTTCTCTTGGAATAGATGCAACTAGTAGTTGTATTGCCTTTCTATTTCTGTAAAAAAAATTTTGTTCGTAATGTGACGTGGAAGGAGAGCAGGTTTTTACTTGGAGCCAAAAATCCTTGTCACAGTGTAATTATCCATATATTCAAGTGCCCCCTTCCTATCTAAAAACCTGGTTGCTTGGTCAAATATGTGGGGAGCATATTCTCCTAACAACAAAACTTTGAAAATAGACACAAAGCCATTAAAAACCTCATAAAAATAGTGGGAGGCCTTGTGCTTCCACAAGGCCTGGCACCACAACATTACTGGGTTGAATTCCCAATTTACCTTCTTGGACAAACACAGTTTTGGAAACTGGAAGCAATGTGCTATCGCAAAAACCAAGTAGGATGACATATAAAATTTCTTCTCCTTTTTGAAGCTTGACAATTGGGAACAAATTTCATGGGAAATTAGCTTGCCCCAATAAAAATGGCTTGTTCGTTGACTGTGAAATACAAAATATAAAGAGCCATGTGCGAAATAGTTGTTGTGGACTCTTGTCCTGTTATTCTTGTAAACAACCAAGTAATTTCCCATAATGGATTTCTAAATGAACTAACCTGCAAGCTTGTGATATCTTCAAGAACTGCCATCGAGTCTTCCAGGAACTTGGGTAAGAGGTCTAACTCGTTATTATGCTTTCTTAGGAATTGCTTGGAATCTTCTCCTTTGAACGTCAATGTTGGCTCCGACAATCTTAACATCTGGTGGAAGACCTAAGGTGACAAAGAAACAAAAGAGTGGTCCCGCAGTGGAATAATTATTTGGTCTGAAATATATTTATCAACGCGCCAATAGACCAGCTCCTTACAATAAAAAACTTCAGGGACATAGCCTGCACAAGCAATCCCAGAGGTCCAAATTACTTCGTTCCGGGCGGCATGGAATGAGTAATAAGAATATGCCTTGGACCACTAAAAGTTCTGGTCCTCGTGCTCGAATATGTTCATTGTATCGCTATAGAATTGCTGTCAAGATGATGCCATAGGTTTATGAGAAAGTTCATTTTCTCTAGATGATGGTTGAAATGAACAGTTGGAGACGATAATATAACCCTCCACAAATGTTGGTTAAATGCTTATGAATGGGAAATCTCCTCGAGCCTTTCGTTCATTAATGAAAATCTCTATGGGTGTTGCATGATGAGCTGTTAGCAATAAAGCTTACTTATTACATATTTAGAAGTGCAAAGGTGGTGGGTACAACCAAAAGAAATTAAGGATTGGAGCTTTCGTGAACGTGCCAACCCGACGATGTGCAAACGACATTCCATGATTTTTAAAGCAACACTTGGAAGGGATAATATAACCCTCCGCAAAACTTGGTTTAATGCGTATTAATAGGATATCTTCTCGAGCCTTTCACTCATAAATGACAATCTATACGGGTCCTGCACGATGAGATGTTAGAATTAAAGCTCACTAATTGCATATT
>JZKD02S2128360.1:32198-45862 GCA_000966675.3 Picea glauca
GCTGAGTCCTTTTTTTTCAATCAAGGCATTGACAAAATGCAAATACCATACCATAAATGTATAGTTGGAGACCAATTTTTATTTTTTATTTGGGCACCCAAAAAAATGCAGAAATCCTGCCATGGCTATATAGTTGGAAAACAATTGTCCAATTTGGGCACCCAAAAACGTGTAGAATCCTCCAACAAAGCCACAACCAACCACCATTTTTTTTAATTTGCATGAGCATAAGTTAATATGAGCATAACAGTTAATATATTGAACAATATATTAAACAACTGCACAAAAAAAAAACTGCAGAAATTTGGTGAAGGCAATTTGTATGAGCAAAGTGAGGATGAATCTGTAGATGTATACGCACAACAGTTGTAGAGCTAGTTAATTTCTTGAGATCTTGTACTATGCTTGCTCGCAATTCTGTTACAAATGTTGCTTGGATTGTGCGAAAGATCCTTTCTTTAATATCACTTTTCTTTGTTATATTTTTGAAGAGCATAAGTGGAAATTTCCCTTTATACAATTGTTGTTCCATTGACGAAAACAAATTTGAATAGGTGTTGAACAATTGCATCTGCAACATGGAACAATGAAATATTTGTGTAACTTAACCTAGATACATGGACATGTGGAAGTAAAGGACAAAACTGGATATGGAGAACGATACCATTGCCTTGTCGTTGTGTGACTCTCCATATTTTATATGGAGAATGTGTTGCAAGCCAAGTTTTCTTGCGAGTGTGACAGTTGCGCCAATGGTTCCAATTGGGTAAATGTCATTGCTCTGTGCAAGTTGGCTGATAGTTGTGTTTGGGACGAAACGATATTCTGAACAAATAGCGGGAATTTTTTACATAATACTTGTTTCGTTGAGAAATATAATACGATCACAATCACCACAGTCATATACTATTTTGGGAAATATATTAAAATTTGTAATGGATATCCCATTACCTAGCAATATCTTTTCTGCATGTTTCTGGACAAGTTGTGTAGGAATAGTCAGTGTGACTGTCATCAGGGCCTCCTTGCCTGTCATGTTAGCATGCATAATGGATCTAGTTTTGTTTGCCTTGTCCAAGTAGGTGCTATAGATGACCATTATGTCCCCGATGAACACTTGTCCAATTTGGTGGCTATTCAAGCCCTCTATTGATAGTATTTTGGGTGTTACAAGTTCATACCTTGTGACATTTTTTGAATAGGAAAAGTAATGTGAATGGTAGTGTGCATTATTTTTTTGTTTTCCTTTTTACCTGGAAAAATGTACAAGTAGACACACAACTTGGATGAACTATGGAGCCAGAGTTTTTCAACCAGACCTCTTAGTTTGCAGAACCTGCACTATGTTTAATGTCTCACTTGCACTTATTGACACTTCTTTTGAACTGCAAAGTATGTGTTACAAATGACATCAACATATTCACCATGCGATATATGAATAAATAACTGAGGATATTTGTTTGGTAAACATATAAGAAACATAATGTATGCATATTTACCTTTGGCCTTGTCGGTCTACTGATGTTTGGGACGATTGACTGCTCATGGCCTTGTCAGTAGTCCAACTTTTTCTGATGCAAGCATGTGTAGATGAACATCAGAAGGACTAAATAAGCATATGCATTGTATATTGTCCATAATTGTTATTAATGTCACATGTAGGGTCGAAGGAGATGGAATACGAAATAGGGTGTTAAGGGATACTCAGGAAACATGAAGACTCGAGGATCAAATTGTATGCCTCAAATTCTTTGATTGAAAAAATGTGTAATAGTAAATAGGGCATGATGGCGGGGTACGATGACCAATCTATATATCACAAAATCTTTAAATCCAGAGGCACAATCTTGAACCTGCCATCCTAGCACCCGCAATCGACAAAGTGGGAAAGTATGGAATAAGGTAGAAGCATGATGATAAATGTGAACCTGTGAGTCCGCCAACCCGTGCACCAAGGCATTTTCGGAAAGACGACTAAGCAAAACAATTAGAAAGAAAAATGGATAATAGAAAATGGAAAAATTAGAAATGGGGAGGGCACAAAGGCCCATTGTTTCCAAATCATCATTTTCTAGTCCAATATTATATGCCGCCACCCATTTTGTATGTTTAATTTACTAGCACAGTTGGTATACCTTTTCGAAGATTGTACCATAGACCCCTCTGTTGTCGCATATAAGAATTCATCTTCATGTCCAACCAATCTGTTTATTTCAAGGTAGCAATGTTAATCATACAGTGGACATGAAGGCAAGTTAGTATGCAGAAAGACATGTAAAAGAAAGAAATACAGTTCTATATATTTCAATGTAGCAACAAAGAGAATACAATTCACATGAGAATAAGCAGAAAGATACGTAGTATATACATACAACAAAAAATGTGCAAAGCAATAGAACAAATACACACACAATAAATGAAATACTAAACATTGGAATATGAAATAAGAGTACAGGTATGCACCTCTCTAACTCCTCTTTTACATTCGCGCCAAAGACTCCATCATCCTCTTCAGCCACTCTATTTGTTTAAATGTAGCAATGCAGGAAAAATACAATGGACATGAAGGAAGTCAGTATGCATGAAGACATGTAAAAAAAAATAAGGAGAGTTCAAATTTTTTCAATGTAGCAGCACATGAAATACAAAGGACATGAAGATAAGTTATTATGTAGGAAGGTACGCAATATCTACACACAATAAACTAGGTGAACACATATAAAGATAATAAATGAAATACAAAACAACGAAATATGAAATAACATTACAAGCATGTACCTTTCTATCTCCTCATCCAGCGTTGCAGTTAAGACTCCTTCGTTTTCTCCAGCTATTATGTTTGTTTGAATGTGGGAACGCACAAAATACAATGAACATGAATGGAAGCTGGTATGCAGAGGAGAACAAGTAATATGTACATACAGTAAATGAGAATCAATGAATAGAAAAAAATATAGTTAGAAACATGAACCTTTGCTTTTCTCCATCCATGGTTGTAAATATATAAAGTTTTTCCCTGCCCAAAATATATTACAAGCCACAAAATATTAAGAAATTGCATGGCCATAGCTAAAATATTTTGGTTTTGTGTGGAAAAGCATCCAGATATGTTTCCAAACATGGAAATATAATTTTTCAATATCTTTGGTGTACATATCATATCTCAAGTACAAGAGAAATTGTATCATGGTCACACCAGTCTGTGTAGAGGATAAAGAAGTTGTAATGTGATATGGGCACATTTCACCATATATGGTTAATAAGTTCATTTTGCACATGTTTTATTTTAACAAAAAAACAACAGATATTGTAATTGCACATGTAGTTGTCCAATTATTTCTTATGCCACTATTTTGTATCATGTCAACACTGAAGTATCAACAAAATTTTATAGCAGAACAGGCGGGCACAGAACAAGCGCTAGATCTCGACTTCGCCAAACACGAAAAATAACACAATTGTAGGTCCATTCGCGGGCACATGACCTAAACACCGCAAAGCACCAAAAAAAAAAACCCATCTCCAACTGCTGGCGCATGACCCCAACCCTGCAAATCCAAAGTAAACAAAAGAAAACATCAAACACCAAACCAACTAGAAATCACAAACATGCCCAACTGTATCCCCAGGGCCCCAAACTCCTAAACTTGAGACAAACAACAACAAGCAACAACTGACGAACCAATGAACAAGCAACAACCGCCAAACCAATAAACAACATATGCATCTCCAACGATTACCAAACTGAATCTGAAGCACAGAAGGAACCAAAAACATATGACAAGCATGCCAGTATAAATAAGCAAACATTCTTACTTGCAAATTGCAAACACTGAACAACAAAGAAGGAATAGAAAATGAAATTATGGCATCGAAACTTACTCCAAAACGATGAACAACATCTGGACCCCGCAAAGTAAAAAAGAAACAGATCCAACTATGAATGAAGGACCCTAACCTTGCAAATTTGAAGTAAACAAAAGCAAGCAACAAGCACCAACATGTCCAACTGTAAGCGCAGGTCCCGAACCTTGCAAAGTTGAACCAAACAACAACACGCAACAACCGACGAACCAACGAAGAAGAAGCACCCACTGAACCACTAAACAATGTATCTAGCTTCAATGATGACGAAATTGCATTCCAAACCTAGAAGAAGTATGAAACATACAATGTCTATTCAACTCGTAGTGGACAACAATATTGTCCAAATTCACTACAACGTTGTATGGAAAATTTCGAGGAAAAATGTACTTCGGGAAGCCTATTTAGGTAAACATTTAAGGTTGTCAGGCTGTCTAAGGGCCTCGGGGTATGCAAACATTTAAGCTGTCAGGCCTGTTTCAGGACCTCGTGCTATGTAAACATTTAAGTTGTCAGGCCTATTCAAGCACCTCAAAAAAAGTGTCAATGATCTAAACCTTTGGTATGAAAACATTTCAATACAAATACAAAGGACTACTACTACTACTACTACTACTACTACTACTACTAATAGTAAAATGACATATTAATATGCGATCACTATAGTCCCTCTACGCATTCGGTTGAGACCAATAATAAAAAAACATGAAAAAACAACGTCCATGCTCAGAACTTTCGGTTTGTAAACATTTCAGTAAAAAAGTAATAAAAATTAAAAAGGAGCGTCTAAGCTCAAAACTTTGGATATCTACACATTTATAACATTGGGAACAATGAAGTTGGCAAGAAGACCTCGAATATATACGATGACATATATATATATATATATATATATATATATATATATATATATATATAATAATGTTTTTACTTCTATAGTACGAACACTACAAATGATGCAAAAATTTACAGTCAAAGGACATTTTAATACGAAGTCAACAAATTATCGATCGCTATAGTCCCTTTGTGCCTTTGGCTAAGGAGCTTATTTGTATATGATGTATGAAGCATGACAAAAACTACACAATGTCAAAACATTATTGGATAATGTTTAACTTCTATTGTTATTGTTTATAATGATTTATGTAATAAGTTTTTTAAAATTTATGAATTGTTCTGTTATTATTTATAATTATTTATATAATAAGTTTTTTAAAATTCATGGATTGTTTTTTCCATAATTTTTTTTTTCATTACTAATTTAATCATATGTGAAAATATGTTTAGAGAAAGAAAACTTTGTGTATCTAAAATCTATTTATATGATTAAAGTTTATTTACAATGTAAAAATTGGAATTATATATATATATATATATATTTTTTTTTAATTTTTAAATTGTAAATAAACTTTACACACTCACTTTATTTATTTATTTATAAATAAAGTAAGTGTGTAAAGTTTATTTACAATTTAAAAATTGAGATAGATTATAATATATAGAGATTATTTATAGTTTAAAAATTGGGATATAGTATGCTAAAACTATTATACATAGAGAGAGTTTAATATTTAAACAAATAAATATAATAAAACATTGATCCAAACAAAGTGTTTAGAGATCCATTGTCACATTCATATGGAGCTTGCATCCAATTTATGATAAAATGTTCAAATTCAAACTATAATTAGTTCTCAATCATTAACAAAATTGAGGCACTTGGTAACTTCAAAGATAACCAAAACAAACATTTAAAATTTATCATTCTGTATTAGTGAAAAAACACTCTATGTTTCATAATGCTTTTTTATCACAAACTTATTACACTACTTTATAATATTACACATTGTAAATTGATTTATTAAGATAATAAAATTTGAAATGGTTCCATGTTCATGTACAACGCCCCAATACTAAAACAAGGTTGCATGGCAGTGGACTCCCTTCCAGTTTGGGATGGGAGTAAATGCGGCCTAGTACAGACATGTGACTAGAAAGTTGAAATACATTGAAATACTTTTATACATAGGAAATATGTACTTTTGTAATGGATCGCGGGTTATCAGGCTGACGATATACAAAAAACATCGACAATTCCGCGATACAGAAATTGGGCCTCTGATGTTCTTTGTGATACAGAAATGGAGTGCAGTTGCAGACTATAGAAATTTATCACAAATAAAAAAATTATACACAAGAAATATGTACTTGTATAAAGTAGATATTTAGTTTTATACATATGAAATTTCTACTTTTATAAAGTATGGGGAAGAGATTTTATAGAGGATGCAGGGAGCCCTCATTGCATACTTAGCCAGTTTTTGGATCGCGGGGTCTCGGGCTAGCGGGTTCAAAATTGGGCCTCTGATGTTCTGTGGCCTACAAATAGCACCGACAGTTCCGCGATATACAAAATGACAGGCGTAGTTTAGTTTGCTTTAAAACTAAGGCTTTTCTTGGATAGAAAGATATAGCATTGCCGAATTAGTTTTCTTTGCACACGTTTTATAGAGCATGCAGGGAGCGGTCATTCCATACTTCGCCAGTTTTTGGATCGTAGGCATTGTCGAATCAATTTTCATTGTAATTTATCAAAAATTAATAATGTCTGTTACATGTTTCTGGAAATTGGCGGGTTCAAGATTAAGTCTCTGATGTTTCATGGCCTACAAATAGCAGCGACAGTTCCACGCTATACAAAATGACAGGCGGAGTTGCGGACTATAGAAATTTACAAAAAAATAATGTTTGTTATACAATAGAATAGTAATAACATTTTCTCGAATTAGCTTTCTTTAAAACTAAGGCTTTTCTTGGAAAAAAAAGATAGAGCATTGCCGAATTAGTTTTCTTTGTACACGTTTTATAGAGCATGCAGGGAGGGGTCATTCCATACTTCACCAGTTTTTGGATCACATGTTCTCAGTCTGGTGGTTTCAAAAATGGGTCTATGTTGTTCCGTGCCCTACAAACAACATCAAGAGTTCCGCGATATACAAATTGAGAAGCGGCGTTGTGAACTATACAATACAAACTTATTATAAAATAAATAATGTATGTTACATATCTCTGGAAATTACATCAACATTTAAAACATCAACATCATTGAAGAACAAAAAATTAGCATGCAATAGGAGACAAGAAATGTAGCATATCCGGATTAGTTATTTGGAACAAACAAGAAAGGTTCCTAGAAACCCAAAATTTAGTATACAATAAGGACATTGTCGAATCAATTTTCTTTGAAATTTATCAAAAATTAATAATGTCTGTTACATGTTTCTGGAAATTTAAATGCGTTTGTCATATAGACTGGGATTGGGGCTCCTGCGGACCATAAAAATAAATAAGTACAAGAATTAGGAACGTTGAAAGAAGTGCACGACGGTAGAGAGGAAGACTTGAAAAGAAGAAATTGGAAGTTAAGAGTGTTTGGTTACAGTTTTCTATTGAAAGAGGACATAAGTGGATTGATAAAGAAGAGAAGATGACAACATAGACTTAAACTGGATTGATAAACAAAACAAGATGGCAGTATAAACTTACTATGAAGCCGATGTGGGTTTTTTGCTGTCATCGATGGGCATTGTAGTCATGTTGACCAGTTCTTGCCCTTCCTGGATGAGGTCATTCATTCTCTCTTGGAACCATTCTTTGATGTAGCTTTTCATGGGGGTTGTGTTGGTTTCATCCCGGATTTCTATGTCGTAAAGGTCATTTTCTAATTTCCTTAGATCCATTGAAATACTATGCAGAGTCTATTCAATTTCTTCATTGTGTGAGGCATAGTCCAGTACCCAATGCTCGTGCTCATCTAGACGATGTTCAAGTATGCTGTAAAACTTTTCGAAAGACAACCCCTTTAAAATATCAACTTGTTCCTTGAAGGCTTCTTTGGTGACTGACAAGGATTTGAGAATTAAGTTAGGATCTTGAACCTCGTTGGTAGTTCTGGCTAAGTCCAGCTAGAGCAGGCTTGTGAATAAATCTTCCTTTTATGATATGAATTGTTTACATGACTTGACAATGAGCTGTAGGTTGTCAACTTTCTTTTGCTAGCATGCTTTTACTTTTTTGGTGCACTTTGGCGAGGGGAGTTTCTCCTGTCTTCTTTTCAGTTCCAATGTGTTGTCAGCATATTTGGAAAAAGGGGATAGTACCTGATCTCATAAAAGATGTTCATTTTTTAAATTCGTCTCCAATTGTTCTAGCAAACCATTGGCCTTCTTTCCGAAGGAAACTAAATTTTGCGATGTTTCCCAGGCTTCAATAACTACCTGCATTCTTTTGCTGATTTTATTCTCTACAAGGGTTCTAGAGCATGCAAGGAGGGTAGATGCTACTTTCATTTTCGTTGCAGTGGTAACATGCATGATTTTTGTCAAAGGACTGGCAAATTCTGGAGTTGCAAGGAAAGCCTGCTCAAATTCGTTGAGGCGTTGTTTCATATTGGAATTTTTTGTCTCAATTCCTCGAATGGAATCACAAAGAATGTCACTGGTTCCCTAGTGAAATTGGCAGATTTGGGACGACAACATTTCACTAATGTTAATCTCTGCTCGAGATTTTCCTTTCCTGTTTGTTACATCTCTCTTTTCAATGACCAGACTTTTAGATTGGCTGTTAAAAATAACGCTCTGGATTACGAAGGATTCATCTATGTCAAAAAATTCAGAGTCTGATATTTCCACCGTGAACGACCCAATTTTCTGCATGTGCTCAACTTCAATTTCAAGTTGCAGTTTTCCACTTTCAATTTGGGGTTCCTCTGCATGCCCTGCATTGTTTTTTCTCTTTTTCTCCAATGGAATTTTGTGAGAACTATCAATATTTATGCGAGGAGGGTTCTTATCTCCTCCTTTGTTCGAATATTTCTGGGTTGATTTCTTACTGGGGTGGACCGTCGAAGCAATGCTCCGTGATGTCGTTCTCTTTGGAGTGCTGGCGGGGGACTGGGTACTCTTCTCACTGGATACTTTTCCATGTTGTTTGTACAATTCAGTGGTGCTTTGCAATCTCTATGCATCACAATCAGCAGAAGCAGGATTGTTGTCGACATTGTTCCTATCTTGGGTCAGGTGTGTATGTATAAAAGAGGTGTTAAAGCCAACACCCAGTAAATGTTCTCGAAAAATTCCATTAGGGTCGAACCCTTTTAGATTTTCAGTGTACGTTAGGTTCAATTTCTTGAAATGAGTGGCAAAATCATCAATCTTGTTGATGTTTCTGCACACGAAGTCGTCGACTTTCCAGGGTAGAGGAATGAACTGTTTTTTTTTCTTGTCATGGAAAAAATGAAACCAACTGTTGTATTGCCTTGTTATTTCTGCAACAAACATCTTGTCCGTGATGTTGCATGGAAGGAAGGCAAGATTTTCCTTAGAGCCAAAGACCATGAGGACACTGTGATTTTCCTCTTGCTCAAGTGTGCCCTTCCTATTCAAAAACTTGGTTGCCTAGCCAGACATCCACAGAGCATCCTTGCCTAATAGTAAATCTTTGAAAACTGAGACAACCATTCAAAAATTCATAAAAACAATGGGAGGCCTTGTGTCTCCACAATGCCTCATGCTAGAATGTTACTGGGTCGAATCCACAATTTATTTTATTGGAAAGAGAAAGTTTTGGAAATGGACAACAATACAAAATTGCGAAAATCAAGTAGGATGACATATAAAATTGATTCAATTCTTTGAATCGTGACAACTGGGAGCAAAGATGAATCGAAATTAGCTTCCCCCAATCGAAAATGTATTTTTCCTTGACCGTGAAATACAAAATATAAATAATTATATGGGAAATGCTTGCTATGGATGTCTATCCCGTTATTCTTGTAACCAACCAAGCAATTTCCCAGAATGGATTTCTAAAGGAACTTGCCTGCAACCTTGTGATATCTTCAGGAAATGTTGTCGGTTCTTCGAGGAAGTTCGCTAAGATGTCCAACCCGTTATGATGTTTTTCTAGAAACTGTTTGCAGTCTTGTCCTCTGAACGTCAATGTTGGGTTCAACAATTTTAACATCTCGTGGAAGAGCCGAGGCGACAAAGAAACAGGAGAATGGTCGTGCAGTAGAATAATTCTTTGGTCTGGGATATATTTTTCGGCGTACCAAGAGACCACCTCCTTAGAGTCAAAAACCTCAGGAACGCAACCTACATGAGCGATTCTAGAGGTCCAAATCACTTCGTTTTGGGTGGAATAAGATGAATAGTAAAAGTATGCCCTGGACCACTAAAATCTCTGGTCCTCTTGTGCGAACATATTTACTGTATCTCCACAAAACTGCTGTCGACCTGGTGCCATAAGTCTACAAGAACGTTTATTTGTTCCGGCCGATGAATGAAATGAAAAGTTGGAAGGGATAATATAACCCTGCGCAAATTTTGGTCGAAAGTGTGTGAATGGGAGATGTCCTCGAGACTTTCGTTGATTAATGACAATTTGGATGGCTGTTGCATGATGCGTTGTTAACATTAAACAATACTAATTTCATACATAGAAATGCCAACACTTTGGATATTTCAATGAGCGATTAAACATTGTAGACTTCTTGAGCGGAACAACATGATTACGCATGTTGGATATGAACAATTGTAAGGGACAAAATAACTCCCCACACATCTTAGTTTAATGCGTAATAATGGGAGATATCCTTGAGGTTTTCAGCCATTAATGACAATGTTGAGGGTTCCCGCATGGTCAGCTGTTAGCACGAAAGGTTTCTAATCGCATAGTAAGAAAGTACAGAGGTCGCGGGCAGGGGAAAAAAAAAAGCTACAAAACAGGGTTGCAACGTACAAGCGTTGAGGGTGAGGGCACGAGGGTAAAATTGTATGTCTCAGAACTTTTTGAGTGCAATACGCGTAACATCAAAGAGTATACGGTAGGACAGCTGAAAGCACATGAAGTTAGTGGGGATGGAAGGCAGCGAGAGATACTTTGAAACATTTGTGAGCAGTGGTAGAGTGACTATGTTGGAATTGTAGATTTCGTGAACCTGACAATAGGTTGAGAAGGTGTCTGCAAAGGAGGTGAGGTCTAGACCTTCTAATTGTATCGCTCCAAACATTTGAATGCATAATCTATAACACGGAAGAGCGGACGATGTCAGAATTCGGTAGTCAATTTGTATATTGCATAGAGTGCAATCCCAACTGTTTCGTACCTCTGTGTTCAATTGTCAGTACTAAAAGCTAATTTAGTATTCAAAATAATTTTTTAGATACTGTTAGATAGTTCATAGGGACTAGCATCCGTAAACAATGGCAATCTCCACCCCGCTAGTCCTACATTCAGTGTGTCAATTTGTATATCACAGAATTGCGAGCATTGTTTGGAGGACACGAAACAATGGAAGTGCAATGTTGAGTCAGCCACTCCGCAGGTTAACTTGTCAATTTGTATGTCGGGGAACTATGGGTGCTATTTGTAGGCCACAGAACAATGGAGGTCCAAGTTTGAGCCCGCTCGCCCGAGAACCCGTGATCTAAAATGTCGCTAGATATTGAATGCATAATTTGTACATGCTCTATAAAATATCATGGGAATTAGTACATTCTCTATAAGATATCATGTGCATACTTTATAGTCCCATAATACACGGGAAGAAGAAAAAGGGAAAAATAACGAAGTAGTTAGCAGTGGAATTGTAGATCACGAAAATTTAGAGTGGAATATGTATATAACGAAAAAACATCGAAAGCATCGAAAGCAACAGTGGTTGGTCAGATTTGTTGTCTAATTATATAGATGGAGATAAACATATGTCAACCCGCCAACGCTGGAGCTGCATATTTCGTGAACCAGGAAACAAGAGGATCCAAAACAGGCTGAGAAAGTGTCTGCAAAGGAGGCGAGGCCCGGACCTTCTAATTGTATCGCTCCGAACATTGGAATGCATAATCTGTAACATGGAAGAGTGGACGATGTCAGAATCTAGTAGTCAATTTGTATATTGCGGAGAGTGCAATCCCAACTGATTCGTAACTCTGTGTCCAATTGTCACTACTAAGAGCTATTTTAGTATTCAAAATAAATTTGTAGATACTATTATACAGGGAAAAAATAAAAAATAAAATAATTTTTTAGATACTGTTAGATACTTCATAGGGATTAACATCTATAAACAATGGCAATCTCCATCCCGCCAGTCCTGCACTCCGTCTGTCAATTTCTATATCGCGGAACTGGGAGTGCTGTTTGGAGGACACAACACAATAGTAGTGCAATGTTGAGTTAGCTAGTCTGTAGGTGCTCTTGTCAATTTGTATATCATGAAACTCGGGGTGCTATTTGTAGGGAACAAAACAATGGAGGCCCAATTTTGAGCCCGCCTGCCTGACTGAGAACCCACGATACAAAATGTCCTTAGGTATGGAATGCGAAATTTGTACATGTTCTATAAAATATCATGTCCATATTTTACAGTCCCATAATACATAGGAAGAAAATAAGGGGAAAAGGACAGAGAAGTTTGCAGTGGAATTCTAGATAATACACGAGAAGAAGAGAAGGGAAAAAGAACCAAGTATCTCGCAGAAGAACATCTAATGTTTTCTTACTAATGCAAATGCTTGCGAATGCCTGCTTAGTTCTCACCAATTAACACATAAAGTGTATATCACAGAAGTATCTTTCATACCACTGTGTCCACTTGCCACTAGTAAGAGCATTGTTGATGTATATGAGGAAGGATGCGAAGTTGTTGGGGATGGAAAGTAGCAACAAATAATTTGAACGAACTTAATGTATACAAGGAACCCATGGTGGAATTGTAGATCACGAATGTTTTGAGTGCAAGATGTATATAGCAGAACGATAAGCAGTTTGTTTCGCAAGCGACATCCTCGTAGCGATGAGCATAAAATTGGCTAAGTATGAAAAGGAACAACGGTCGGTCGGATCCATCGTGAGAGGATATAGATGGAGATGTTAAGGCATGAATTGCAGATCATAGAAGTATCTTTCATACCACAGTGTCCACTTGTCACTGGTAAGACCATTGTTGATGTATGTTAGGAAGGACACAAAGTTTCTAGGTATGCATATCAGGAACGGATACTTTGAATGAAGTTAATGTATATGAGGAAACTGCGGTAGAATTGTATATCACATATGTTTTCAGATCAAGGTGTATATAGTGGAACGAATAAGCAACTGGGCTCTCAAGCGCCGGCCCCGCAACGACAGACATAAAATTGGCTAAGTATGGAATGGAACAATGGTCGGTCAGATCCATCTTGCGAGGATATAGATGGAGATGAAGACATGTCATCCTGCTGTACATAGAAAGACGACTAAGTATAAAACCAGAAAGCCATAATGAACAGGAAAAGAAAAATGGGAAAAGAGATAAGTATCTCAGAGTTGGGCAAACCTTTTTTTTTCCATTTATTAATGGCAATGTTTTCAAACCTCTGTTGGCTTCTCACTAGTAAAAGCATTAAGTGCACATCACTGAAGTTATTTACCTGAAACATGTATATGACAAAACAAGGGACATAGGTGCTGGATACCATGAACCCGGGGCCTTTTGTCCAGATAACTGGCTAAGTATTGGCCAAGACGAATTTTTGATATCTATTTCAATAGTATTCATACTAGTATCTATCAATGGAGAAATTTTTCGTATTTATCTGAATAGTATCCATACTAATATATATTAATGGATTTTTTTTGTTTCAAATGTTGGAAATATGCCTACAACAGAGATGACGCAGATGATCAAGGCGCAGATGATCAAGGTTGTCATTGATGGCAATCGATTGTTTATGAAGAACAGATGCTGAAACATGCTG
>JZKD02S2128371.1:22736-45861 GCA_000966675.3 Picea glauca
TATCTTCTCAATGTCTTTCTCTCTTATGCTAATCTGATGGTAGCATGAGCGAAGATCTATCTTTGAGAAGTAGACTGCCCCATGTAATTCATCCATCAACTCATCTATGCACATAATGGGGTACCTGTTTTTTATTGTTTTCTTGTTGAGTGCACGATATTCTATGCACATCCTCAACATACCATCCTTCTTCATGACCAATACCATAGAAGAAGCGAATGGACTAGTATTGGGCCTGATGTTCCCCATATCAAGCAATTCCTTGATTTCTTTTTCGATCTCATCCTTGAATATACTAGGATTCCTATATGGTGTGGTGATCACCAGTTTTTCACCCTCCTCCAACTCAATCATGTGCTCAAATCCTCTATCGAGTGGTCTCCCTTGGGGTACTGACCCAAATACCGGCTCATATTGACTCAGTAAAGTCCTGATCTTCGTTTGATACTTATATCTACCATCGGATTCTTTCTTCATGGTGATCAAACATTATGCAGCATACAACACATCCCCGTGTATGAAAATCCTCCCCATCCTCTTTGCCAATTCTATCCTAGGTGCTCCTAAATATATGCCCCTCAAAACCACCTTTGTGTTGTTCGCATACTTGAATTTCATCGTCAAGGTATGATAATTGGTACTAATATTTCCCAGTGAGTACAACCACTGAACACCTAATACCACATCAATATCTAATAGGTCAACTATGTAAAATGTGTCTATCACAATGTAGTTATCGAGTTTAACTTCCAGGTCTGGTACCCTGCCTAAACATGTCATGGTGTACCCATTTGCCACTACTAAAGTGAAACCCTCAAACTCTATCTGCATTCCTCTTCTGGTGACTATTGTTACATCAATAAAGTTATGGTTTACCCCACCATATACTAGTTCTATGAAATGCTTCCCCTAGATGAGTCCTCTGAGTCTAATGGTATCATACCTTGGGGCTCCGAAAAGGGTTTCTATGAATCCACCTCTCATTAGGACTCAAGGTTCCTGTCATGTCCCCATTTTTGGATTCCCTTATTATGTGGTTAGAGTCACTTCAGGAGGCTTGAGTCAGCCAAGTCATATGGGTGAGACTATGTCATCAATGAGATCGAAGGGTTTGGATGAGCTTTATGGGGCCCAACTTAGTTTATTTACCATTATTCATCATCAGTATCATTTCCACACAACTTGTTCTTGGTTCCGTTGCATTCCGATGATTTTCGTAAAATGAGGTTATTAATGGTCATATTTTAATTAATTACACTAAATGAACTATTTGGATCTTGTTTATTGGATAAATACCTTATTGTAATAGCTCGTTGGAACTGAGGAAAAAATATCTACAATATGGGATGATGAAAAGTGACTTTCAGTGGCCGGAGAAATCACAAAGGTGAATTAATCACTTTTTGGAATAAAAAGGTTCATTAAATTAATAAAGTGATTTTATGAGAAAAAATTAAAGATGAATTAAAATTCACTTGAAGGGAAAAAGGTGAAAAGGGGTATAAAAGAGAGATAGGGGATCATATTCTCGAAGGATTGTAGAGCGTGAATTGGAAATTAGAACCCATAGAGGAGTCATGCGACTTCCTTCTTGTTTGGTGGCTTTCTGGATGAAACCATTGCCATTGAAAGAGTTCAGTTTTGAATGACACACCCTAGTCCATAAAGAATACCACACAGGTTATTCATTGAGCTACAAGATCAGATTATATCAACATATAATTCCAGTATCTTCTAGGGCACATATTTTCCAGTTGCAACAATTGCAGTGTGAGGTTTTTGGGAGGGATTTATCAGTATTCTGGGTCGATAGGCCCAACCAGAACGAAAGATCCAAATTCCTTATGACCCATTTGAGAGGATACCATGGAACTTCTAGTGAGATAGATATCACACTTTTTTGACAGGTAAATCTCTTATATTGTGCGAGTTTTTCAGTTGTAGTGCGTGGGGGTCTAGACATCCATCTGGGGTTCCGACTGAGTAGCAGTGAGCCAGTGTTTCATCTCAGAGGATGGGAGAGTGTGATAGGGAGTAGGGATACCCATTTGAGATAGATCTTAGCTATTTCCAATGAGTATGGCCACCAGGGCAAGTTATCCAGTCTTCTACAGTAGTTTGGCAACATATTTTTGGGTGCATGCAGCGCTGCATTTCATGCATGCAACAAATCTTCATTACATATACTAGATCCATCTAATTATAGGTATTTATCAGTATTTTGTTTGTGTTCTAGTTAAGATCCTCATCTATATAGATATAGCTGAAGAGATTTGTTGAGTTTCTGCATTTTGTCTTGTATGGTCCATTATATTGCTGAATACAATTGTTGAGCTAGTTATAGTCCCAATTCTATTTTCATGCACTATATATAAACCTTAAAACACAAAAAAATGCATACATAAACCTTGAAAACTCATCCATAAACCTTATCACATCAGATCGAAAAAAATAGATCCACATAGTTAGTAGTTGATATCCCTATCCGAGGATCTGGGGATATTACAATGGTATCAAAGTTGGTTTTCCTTCCAACCTAAGAGAAAATTAGTGAGGAGTTATTTAAGATTGTTTCCACTAAATTTTAGGAGTGATAACTTGCACTTATACATTCACATGCAATAGTAGAGAGAAAATTTCATATCATATATGGAGGAGAGTGTGAGGAATATTCATAACATTCTTGCACAAAGGCGACAATAGTTGAGGTAGGCTATGGAAATCCTTCAAAAAAATGCATGGATCAATCGATCTAGTGGTTCAAAGAGGAAACAAACAAGACATAAAGGAAATGATGAGGAGTTTGCAAATTGTTTGACGGAGTATCAAGAGCTTGGTATGACACTTCACGCAGACATGTCATTCAAGGATTTTTGCACCATCAAACATATTGAGTGGTATGAATCCCAATTATTAGTGGACAAGAAGGTGAAGGTGCCAAGGAAAAAGGTTGATGGTGAATATGGTGAAGTTTCCCCATCAACCAATGTTGAGGATTCCACATCATACCTTATTAGTGATGTTCATGATGATGAGGACGTGCATGAGGGGGAGTTAGCAACGAATGACATACCTTGTGAGGTTGACCTCATTTCTCAGGAGATGTGTATCAAAGATGAGATATAGGTAGTTGGTTTTGAGGAGGTTTGTTCACATGGGTCATCTATTGAGATGGATCTAATTTATCAGGAGTTGTTTTTGAGTGATGTCAGGTAGAGTGGTACAACATATGTTGGGGCATACTCTGATGAGGATTCCACAATTGGCATTGGTAGCAGGAGTCACGAGGTAGAACTTCAACATGATGTGGATGTTTTTTTGTGTGAGTCACACCATTTGAAAAGACAACTCAAGGTTCATGAGGACATGATTGTGGCATCCATGAGACACCTCGATGACACACATACTGTTGGAATGTAATGAGGAAAGAAACAATGATGGAAAATAGGGAAAGAATAAGTTCAGGAGAAGAATCGAACAGTATGAAAATCAAAGATCAGGAGGAAGAGCGAACAATATGCAGAGATCAAAGCTCAAAAGAGATAACACTTTGCGCTTTCCAGAAATGCAGTCGAGGTCCAAGATAAGGACTCACAGGAGGAGCAAAGGTCGAGACCTTTGAACACTTAGAAAACCTTCAAAGTTAGAGAGATCAAAAATCTCAGGAGGAAGAGCGATAGCGGTCATTAGATCAATGTCCAGCCAGGAGGAGCGTGCAGAAAGATCGAGACATTTATATGAGAACATGATCGATGAACAACGTTTAGTTAGGATCTAAATATGTGAGGAGGTTATACTCAGGAAAGTTTGATATTTAAAATTTTTGGAATGTGAATTTTCATAAGTCGTTGGATCAATTTCAAGTGGAAGGATAGGATAAGCTAGCAAAGCTACATCACAGAAAGATCAAGTCGTCGATATGAGAACATGATCGACAAACAACATTTAGTTCAGGTATAAATATACGAGGAGGTTACAGTCAGCCGTCGGATCAATTTCAAGTGGATGGATAGGATAAGCTAGGAAATATGCATCTCAGAAAGATCGAGTCATTGATCCAAGATCCTGATCGAATGAACATCATTCACTTTGGATATAAATATGCGAGGAGTTTACGCTCCAGAAATTTTCTGATTTGAAAAAATTAAAGCCCGAAAATATGAAATGAATAAGGACTATTAGATCTGGAGATCAAACAACGATCATTAGATAAGGTAGATCTACGTCAGCATATTACATCATCAAATCTCATCCTCAAGGACATGTGGTAGACCACGTCAGCAAAGCACATATGGGAGACCACGTCAGCAAGTACACATGGCATAATCAGATGATGACAAGTTTCAAGAGGAAATTGACCTATGCTATGTCAACAAGCGACGTAAGCAAGCTACATCACTCCGAGAGATTTACTTTGGAAGGTTCATCACCCACAAATGTCAAAAGTCTCGAAGTCCCAAAGGATGAAGGTCTGAAGTCGCTCTTAGTCATCCGATCTGAAGATCACTTTGGATGCATTCTCAATCGTTGATCTAGTACAGTGGAATGATAGTGTAAGTGGAAGTGTTAACTAATAGCAAGCGGTTTCCACCGCTTATGGCTTATTTAGCAGGTGACCACTCCGGAGGAGAATGAAGAAGCGATCAAATTAAAGTACTAAAGTGCTGAAGTCACTTATGATCATTAATCGTGTAGGAGGGTACATGTCAATGGATCGTGAACTTTGGGCAAAACTACTCCGGGAAAACGCGAAGGAAAAAGGTTTGATATTATCGAAGGCTGAAGTCCCAGAGTGGAGGATAGTCATTGGATTAAATAGGACACACGTCAGTGGATTTTCAACTCTCGAAAAAAGCAAAGGAAGGATGAAAGGAAGTTGAGAGTTGAGATTGCTGAACCCCGAATACCCAAAGGGATTGTGACCGTCGATCCAAAAGGAACACATGTCTTTGGATCGTGGACTCTGGGTGAAATGCTCTGGGAGAAAGTGGAGTTTGAGAATTGAAACTCTTGAAGCCCTAAAGGAGAAATCGATCTCGTTCGTTGGTTTAGAGGGCCACATGTCACCCGATCATTGAGACTAAGGATCACACGTGGATAGAGGAAAGAAGGAAGGAAAGGAAGATAGATCAGAGCCATTGATTGAATCAACACTGTCTAGATCATGAGATCAACGGTCCCATCGCATTGTGGGGCCAGAACATGCTCGGGCCTTAATTTTTCATGAGCGGGTCGCAATTGAAACCACGATTTTGGAGAAAGGATGTGTGGAGGCTCATAGGGAATTGCGGGGAAAAAATCAGGTTGCCCTCAAACTGCCTATGGATGTGCCCACAATCACATGGTCACGTGAAGTTCATAGCCCAAGGCCATATCGTGAAAAGGAGCTAGTTCTCACTGAACAAAGATCAGGAAGTGCCTTTTGAGTAGGTGTTTGGTCACTATTGATGGTCATGTGAAGGAAGGGGATTATAAGCCAAAGAAGCCATAATTGACTGGTTGTAACTGCCAGAACAGAGTGATTGTATCTACTAGAGAAATCGAGGAGCTGCAAGGTGATTTCCAGAGGAGCTGAAGAGTCTTGAGGTAACTGCCATTGGAATGAAGACCGATCATAGAGACAATTTATAGATGGCAAAGTGTCAACATCTGTAACTGCAATAGAGAGGATAAGCTCAAATGTGACAGAGAGAATAAAGGGTCACACTGACAGAAAAGGAAAAGAATCTCAGGATAAGCCATTGATGACAAATAGACTCAGGATAACCGCCAAAGAAGACGATAAGTTGCGTGGATGATCTGGAAGAGGATTTGGTATGATAAATATACTTAGAACATAGAAGAGGTGGTGGTTGCGGTTGAGAGTGATTCATGCGAGTAGAAGCAGGTTG
This sequence comes from Picea glauca, assembly GCA_000966675.3. Lineage (NCBI taxonomy): Eukaryota > Viridiplantae > Streptophyta > Pinopsida > Pinales > Pinaceae > Picea > Picea glauca. Next base: position 28,628 of record JZKD02S2128371.1, read on the forward strand.
TGTGCAACAGCTGAAATGCACAAAAGAGGCATAGCGCATAGAATGGACATGGCGCATAGAGCATAAAAGGTAGAAGAACATGAATCCCAAGGGATGCATGCAAGAAGACACAGATGCATGAAGAGAAAAGCAGTGTAGCAGAACAATGATGAGATTGGTAAGCCATTGATAAATATCGTATCACTGTGATAAATTTATGAAAAGCAAAGATTTATATTTCAGGGTGGTAGGGAGGTGCTAGGGAGGACTGTTGTCCTTAGAGTTTCAAGTGGATTCTTGAACACAGGGAGTTGTATCTTCCATCTGGTTACAACTAGAAAAACCAGGGTGGAAGGATGGTGCAAGCGAGAACTATTGTTCTCTGTTATACAGGTCGGTGCCTGTGTGACTAGAAGTTGGTGCTTCCATCCAGTTGGTGTTGGAACACTTAGGGAGTTGGTGCTTCCTTCTAGTGGGTGCTAGAGAAACCATGGAGTTGGTGCTTCCTTCTAGTGGGTGCTAGAGAAACCAGAGAGTTGCTTCTCTCAGCAAGTTGCAACTTACAAAATAGAGGTGATAGCCTCACAATGAGTTGTTGCTCATAAGAATGATAATGTACAGAAAATAAAGATTACTTATCATATCAAGAAGAAGAGTTTTTTCCCTTTACAGGTTTCCTCAGGAAATATATGTCTCTGTATATTTCATGTGTGTGATTGATGTTTAATATTCTATTGCTTACCTCCCTGCATTATTGTGATTGTCATTGAGTGCTCTGTAAAGAGTTTAAAATAATCATAATTGTTTAAGCACGGTAACAACCAATTCAACCCCCCTCTCAGTTGTCCAACAATTGGTATCAGAGAAAGTTTCCTTTATTTAAGGGTAGACCCTAGAGCTTAAAAATGATTATCCATGGAGGAACTTCAACCAATAAGCCCCCCTTGTTCAATGGAACAAACTTTGGCTTATGGAAAGTTAGGATGAGAAACTACATAATGGGTTTAGGTGCAGATGTCTGGGATGTGGTAGATACTGGTTATGTAAAGCCAGTTGTACTAGCTTCTAAGGATGAAAAGCTAGAATTTAGCTTCAATGTTAAGGCTATGAATTCTATTCTGAGTGGGCTTGTAAAATCATAATTTGTAAAATTTATGCACTTAGAAACTATCAAAGAAATGTGGGACAAACTCATTAGCAGTTATGAAGGAATAGAGAAGGTAAAGGATGTCAAGCTTCAAACCTACAGAGTATAGTTTGAACAACTACAAATGAAAGAAGATGAAACTATTGGGAAGTACTTTCTCAGAGTTGAAGAACTAGTATATGCAATGAAAGAACTTGGTAAAAAAATTGAGGAAGCCTCTTTAGTTAAGAAAATTTTGAGATCTCTACCAGATAGATTCAACCCAAAGGTCTCTGCTATAGAAGAAATTAATGATCTAAAATCTTTGTATTTTTATCAACCTCTAGGAACGTTGACTGCATATGAAATGAGGATAGGTAAAGATAAATCCACCACTAGAGAAGCTTCTTTTAAAGAAGATAAGAATGAGGAATCTGAGCCTGATGAAATTGAAGCAAAATTTGAATTAGGCAAGTATTAAGGCAAGTTTCCCTTCAAGAGTTTTAACTATGGAAATATAGGTCACTTTGCATCTAAGTGTCCACACAAGAAGAAGGATCAAAACTCTAAAGGAGAAGAGAATTACAAATCCAAGAGATTTCATAAAAAGAAAAGTTTATGTGTAAACAATGATGACTCTTCAGAAGACACATATAGTGACTCTTCCTGTGAAGATAAGGTAAATGACTTTGTGCTTATGGCCAAAGAGTATTATGATAATAAAATCATAGGAAGTGATGTTGATGATGAAGAAGTTGTGGTTGACTTGGAAGGAGAGTTGATCAACGCTTTGGAAGAGATTGATAGACTCAGATTTAATAAGAGAAAGCAAAAACAATTGTTGATACAATTCGAGAAAGGCAGTAAAAAACCCGATGAAGACTTTGCCCCGCTAAAAGTGGAATTAGAAGAAGCAAAGAAAATAGAGGACATTTTGAAACAACAGTTATAAGAGAAGAAGGCAAGATGTGAAGCTCTGGAAGAAGAAGTAGTGAAAACTAGAAAAGAGTTGGAGAATTTTAAAGCCTTGTATCACCAGAATTTGTCAAGTATCAAAGCCTCATAAGGATTAGCCACCATTCTGAATCAACAAAGGAATCCAAATTTGAAAACTGGTTTGGGTTATGATGAGGGATCAAGTAGTGGTTAGCCAAGCAACAAAGAACCCATCAATTTTGTCAAATCTACAACCAATGACAACATCAAACCTGCATAAACAAGGGAAGATAATCAACCACCAAGGAGGAGTAAAGAAAAAGGTGCCAGAACTGAATCTGTAGAACAAAGAAATAATACACCCTCTACTCAAGGAAATCACCAGCATGGAAGAAATCGACCTGCTCAAAGAAGACAACCATTTTCTAGGTACAAAGATTTTTTCTATGGATATTGTTTCTACTGTTCTAACTTTGGCCACAAAGCTGTAAATTGTTCCTTAAGATTTAGACATGAGAAATCAAGACACCCAAGGAATAAATATCTTCCATAACAAAGAATGAGACCACCAAGTAACAAACAACCACATATTGCAAATGGTCAAATTAATTTTAGAGACATGCAACTGAGGAGGTTAAGAAATATTAAATAGTCAATGAGTAGACATCGTTGGAACAATCACTTTGACATATTGAACAATGAGCTTGAATTCTATAACTGGCATAATTTCAGCCACAAAGCTGCAAACTACCATCTAAATAATTACAAAGCAGATCCAAGGATAAATCTTTTATCTAGAAATGCCAGCACATGGAAAAATAAAGATAGTGAAAAATGTGGTCTAGTACTTTCAACTCAAAAAAAAAGGACTCCTGGAATATAGATAGTGGATGTTCCAAGCACATGACTAGAGACAAGGATAAGATTATGTCTATAAGTAAAAGTAAAAAAGGAAACGTGATCTTTGAAAATGATGAACCAGGTAAAATCAAGGGTAAAGGGATGGTGAGTTTGAGTAATGTCAAAGGATATTCCCAGGATGTTCTTCTAGTAGATGGTGTGAAACATAATTTGCTTAGTATAATTCAAATGTGTGACATAGGCTATGAAGAGGTGTTCACGTCCAAAGATTGTAAGGTAAAAAATGTAAACTCAGGGAAAGTGGTGTCTAAAGGCATAAGGACAGATAATGATGTTGATATTGAATCCTCCCATGTAAGAAAAAAAGAAGTATAAGAAGAATAATGTCATAAGCCAGAAGAATAAGTTGTGAAGGTTGAGAAGTCAAACACCCAAATCAAGTTCTTTAACAACTCCATGACCCTGGATGAGTTCTTGGATAGTCAGAGATCACCAAATGAAAAATCTGGTCTTGGATACAACAAGGAAGAAATCAGTACTCCTAAGAAGTCTAACACAGGTCCTTCATTTGTAAAAAGGGAAAGCAGGTATGAGAGTGTTTTCAATGGTTTTTTCTTGTGATGAATATGGTCATAAAAGCCTTGGATTGTAGGCATCATGGAAGAAAAATGAAGTTGTTGTAATCGAAGATCAGAAAAGAGTGACAAGGGAGTCATTCAGTTATGACAAGAAAAGGTTGATGAAGGAGTACCAATAAGAGAGGTGAGAAATATTGAGTCTTCTACAGAGGACACAACTGAAGTTGAAGATGAACAAATCTAAGAATTAGAAGGAGAAGACTCTGAGTTAGATACAAATACTCTACAGGACTCAAATAAGAGAATCCATCCTGTCAGGGGGAGTTTGTGTTGGTTGAATATCTGATACCTCCGAAAAGTACTGCAACAGCTCAGGGGGGTCATGTTTTCTTTGACATTGATGTCAAAGGGGGAGAAAAGGTGTGTTCTGGATGCTACAATTTCAGATCTAAGTAGAACAATGCATCTAAGTAGAACAATGCAGTCTTTCAGAGTTTCCATCAATGCCAAAGGGGGATATTGTTGGCATGTTTATAGGTAGAATGCACTTGTCATTGATGGAAAGAAAAACAACGACGATGATATGTTTACATGCAAGAAAACCAACAATGAGGAAAGCAACAATGATGGAAAACATGGAATGAATAAGTTCAGGAGAAGAAGCGAACAATATGAAAATGAAAGCTCAGGAGGAAGAGAGAACAATATGCATATATCAAAGCTTAGAAGAGATAGTGTTTTTCACTTTCCATAAGTGCAACCGAGGTCCAAGAGAAGGACTTGTAGGAGGAGCAAAGGTCAAGAACTTTGAACACTTAGAAAACCTTCTAAGTCAGAGAGATCAAAAATATCAAGAGGAAGAGTGATAATGGTCGTTAGATTAGTGTCCAGAGAGGAGGAGAATGCAAAGATATCAAGCCGTCAATCTGAGAACATGATCGATGAAAAACATTTATTTTGGGTCTAAAGATGCAAGGAGGTTACACTCAAGAAATTTTGAGATTTGAAATTCCTGGAATGAAAATATTTTTCAGTCGTCGGATCAATTTCAAGTGGAAGGACAGGATAAGATATCAAATCTGCATCGCAAAAATATCAAGCCGTTGATCTGAGAACATGATCGATGAAAAACATTTAGTTTGGGTCTAAAGATGCAAGGAGGTTACACTCAAGAAAGTTAGAGATTTTAAATTCCCGGAATGCAAATTTTCATCAGCTGTCAGATCAATTTTGAGTGGAAGGACAGGATAAGATAGCAAAGTTACATCACAGAAAGATCGAGATGTCGATCCAAGATCTTGATCGAACAAACAACATTCACTTCAGATATAAAGATGTGAGGAGGTTACGCTCCAAAAATTTTGATATTTGAAAAACCCGAAGCCCGAAAATCCGAAATGAATAAGGACCATCGGATCTGGAGATCAAACAATGACCATTAGATCAGGGATATCTACATCAACATATTACGTCAACAAATCTTGTCCTTAAGGACATGTGGCTGACCACGTCAGCAAAGTGCATATGGGAGACCACATCAACAAGTATACATGACATAATCAGATGATGAAAAGTGTCAAGAGGAAATTGGCCTGTGCCATGTCAACAAGTGACATAAGCAAGCTACGTCACTTAGGGAGATTTACTTCGGAAGGTTCATCACCAACAAATGTCAAAACTCTCGAAGTCCTTAAGAACGAAGGTCTGAAGTTGCTCTCAGTTGTTCGATCTGAAGATCACTTCGGATGCATTCTCAACCGTTGATCTAGTACATTGGAAGGACAGTGTAGGTGGAAGTGTTAACTGATAGCAAGCAGTTTCCACCGCCTATGACTTATTCAACAGGTGACCACTCTATAGGAGAATGAAGCAATGACTAGCTTAAAGTCCTGAAGTGTCGAAGTCACTTATGATCGTTGATCGTGCAAGAGGGTACGTGTCAACGGATCATGAACTCCGGGAGAAACTACTCCAGGAAAACGCGAAGGATAAAGGTTTGAGATTGCGGAAGTCTCGGAGTGGAGGATAGCCTTTATATTAAAGAGAACACACATCAGTGTATTGTCAAATCTGGGAAAAAGAAAAGGAAGGATGAAATAAAGTTGAGAGTTGAGATTGTTGAACCTCGAATACCCAAAGAGATTGTGACCATTGAACCAAAAGGGACACACATCATTGGATCGTGGACTCTAGGTGAAATGCTCCGAGAGAAAGAGAAGTTTGAGAATCAAAAATCCTAAAGCTCGAAAGGTGAAATCAATCTCGTTCGTTGGTTTGGAGGGCCAGATTTCACCTGATCATTGAGACTAAGGATCATGCGTGGATAGAGGAAAGAAGGTAGGAAAGGAATATATATTGGAGCCATTGATCGAAGCAACACCATCAAGATCATGATATCAATGGTCTCGTCACATTGCGGGGCTAGAACATGCTCGAGCCTTAATTTTTCATGAGTGGGCCACAATTGAAACCATGGTTTTGGAGAAAGGATGCGTGGAGGCTCATAGAGAATTGCAGGGAAAAAAGTGGGTTTCCCTAAAACCGCCATGGACATGTCGATAATTGCGTGGTCACATGAAGTTCATAGCCCAAGGTCATATCGTGAAAAGGAGCTAGTGCTGACTGAATGGAGATAGGGAAGTGCATTTTGAGTAGGCGTTTGGTCACCACCGATGCTCACGTGAAGGAAGGGGCTTAGAAGCCAAATAATCCATAATTGACTAGCTATAACTTCCATAATAGAGTGATTGTATCTTCCAAAGAACTCAAGAACTTACAGGGTGATTTCCAGAGAAGCTGAAGAGTCTCAAGGTAACTGCTAGTGGAATGAAGACTGATCATAGAGACAATTGACAGATGGAAAAGTATCGAAGTTTGTAACTGCAATAGAGATGATAAGCTCAACTGTGATAGAGAGGAAAAAGGGCCGCATTTCCAGAGAAAGCAAAGAATCTCAAGATAAGCCATTTATGACGAACAAACTTAGGATAACCGCCAAAGAAGATGATAAGTTGTGTGGATGATATGGAAAAGGATTTGGCATGATAAATATATGCAGAACAAAGAAGAGGTTGTGGTTGAGAGTGAGTCATGCAAGTAGAAGCAGGCTGTGTGTAACAGATGCAATGCATAGAAGAGGAATAGTGCATATAATGGACATGACACATAGAGCATAAAAGACAGAAGAACAGGAAGTGCAAGGGATGCATGCAAGAAGACACTGATGCAGGCAGAGAAGAGTAGTGTAGCAGAACAATGATGAGATTGGTAAGCCATTGATAAATATTGTATCACTGTGATAAATTTATGAAAAGCAAAGATTTATATTTCAAGGTGGTAGGGAGGTTCTAGGGAGGACTATTGTCATTAGAGTTTCAAGTGGGTGCTTGAACATAGGGAGTTGTAGCTTCCATTTAGTTGTAGCAAGAAAAAACAGGGTGGCAGTGTGGTGCAAGGGAGAACTATTGTTCTTTGTTATACAGGTCGGTGCCTGTGTGACTGGAAGTTGGTGCTTCCATCCAGTTGGTGTTGGAACACTTAGGGAGTTGGTGCTTCCTTCTAGTGGGTGCTAGAGAAAGCAAGGAGTTGGTGCTTCCTTCTAGTGGGTGCTAGAGAAGTCAGAGAGTTGGTGCTCTCAACAAGTTGCAGCTTGCAAAATAGAGGTGGTAGCCTCACAATGAGTTGGTGCTCATAAGAAGGATAATGTACAGAAAATAAATATTACTTATCATATCAAGAAGAAGAGGTTTTTCCCTTTATGGGTTTCCTCRGGAAATATCTATCTCTGTATATTTCATGTGTGYGATTGATGTTGAATATTCTATTACTTACCTCMCTGCATTATTGTGATTGTCATTGAGTGCTCTGTAAAGAGTTTAWAATAAGCATAATTGTTTAAGCAYRRTAACAACTGATTCACCCCCCCTCTCAGTTGTCCAACACATACATTGGTGGCTGATTGTTTTTGGAGGTCCACTATGGCGTAGGATAATTTGGGAGGAGATATTTCCCTTATGGATTTAATTACACTCAAGGAGGCCATGGTAGTGACTAGATATAACTACCTACACCTTCTTGCGGATAGGGATTATCTTATTTCAATGGGTGGCATGTACAAGGGTGTGTGGGAAGGGAAATAGCATGAGGTAGACATAACTAACCATGAACTGGTGAACACACATGACTCCTTGGAGAGCACACAGATGGTCCTCCAAAAATATGAGTTATAGGTAGAGCATCTCCGAGAGGAGTTGAGTCAAGCATCTCTTTCATCCATTTAAGTAGTGTTATCACACAAGTTTTAGGTTGGGAAAATACCTACCCAACCACCAAATGGAAACAACTAAGAGAGAACCTACCCACTGTCACCTTAGGTAGGTGTTCCTGTCACTTTAGAGGTGAAGTGGTCACCTCAACGGGGAAATCTCGGTGACCCTAGGGGAAATGAGATGAAAAAATTGATGTATGAATTAATGCACCTATAGGTCAGGTTTATAGATAGAAAATGGAGCTTGGTAATGAGTCTTGAGGGTTGTTTAAGGTTGCCAAATCATTGAGTGACCTGCAAAGAGATAATACTTGACCAAGACACAAGGAAAACCAAGTATACCATGAAATATATAAATTCAAAAATAAATTTAATCTTTTTGTACCTAATAGAAGAAGTTATTAAAAGTATATATCAGCAATGAAATGGAAGAATAATATACTAAACAATTGCAAGAAATCAAGTAAAATATGCAAGAGATAAACTAGCTAAACACTAGTGAAACTTGAGATTCAAAAACCAAGATACTAGCATAAAAGACAAGGTTGTTGTAAATACTTCATACATAAATATAAATAATCCTTACGACTTTAAAAAAAAATTATTCCAGAAATATATTCAACCTTAAAAACTTGCCAAAAATCCACCAAAAGATGCGCTATGATTACTAGGTTATATGGGAAAAATCTCAACAATTTTCAACAGTTGAGTTAAGAGTTATTTAGGAAAGTTTGATTAGGGTTTCTCCAGCCCAAATGTCTAAAGATTAAATTTTTTAACATCATAAAGCAACACCCCTTTATAGGGGAATCCCTAGTGTCTTAGAGGTGTGCTAGGCACAAGAAACAAAACCCAGATTGCAAAAAGTTAAAATGGAAAAAATTCACGTTTTCCAAAGCACTATTTTATTTCTCCAATGCAAAAATATTCAGCTTAGTTCCTTTAAAATTGGGTGAATGGGGTCTTAGATTAAATATTGAGATCAACAAATACCCTAGGGGTGTAACCCATTTTACTCCCTATGGTATGCCACTCAAACTTAGGGTAAATCTAAGAGGGTATACACACTCGTATTCCTCCTAGCAACCCTTGAAAAATAACTTGTTAACTTTAGAAATTTAGATGAAGATTAATGGAGGGTGTATACAACATACTCCTCCTAGGTTTTCCAATAAAAATAACCAAGAAATAAAAATAAACAATTAGCAATGTATATTTTGCCTTACCAATTCCAAAAGAGAGAGATCAAAACCCTAGTTTCACCAAGCAAATCACCATTCAAGATCAAGACAACAAGATTACAAGAGGTGCACCTTACTTAGCTAATTCCATTCATCAAGAGATATCACAAAAATACATTTCCACAAGAGATCAAAACCATATTTCCCAAGAATAGTGAAAATTTCATCCAAGTACTTCTCACAATGGGAGAGTTATGTTATGAAATGAGATTCACATGATCTCTATTTATACAAAAACCTTAAAGCATAGTTTGTCCACTTATCAAGGGTAAAACATAATATAAGGGGTAAAAAACCCTTATCTTACCCCTTGCATCAAATAATAATATTTAATTTTCACTTTAACATAATCGAAACCCTAAAAATAAGATGATGTCAACCCTTTAGGGGATGTTGTGACCACTTGAGCAAGTCGTTGGAGAGGAAAATGGAGGTTGTTGGAGATCCTTGAGCATCCTCATCATGTGATAGGTTCAATCCATTCCTCCTCTGGTCAAAACATGCCAAGTGTCAATTTTTAATAACTCCATCACCAACAAACCCCCTCAAGCATGACGTGAACCCTCCAAAAGTGACAGTTTTTCTCTCCTATACAAGTTGTTTGGGTACTAGGGGTTGGATAAGATCATCAATGATGTCATGTAAGCCTCCAAAGGAATATCTCTATGATCTGGTGTGTCGGCCTACAACATCCAACCTATGGTATTTTTTCCCCATGGAAGCCCAAGCTAGGCTTGTTCTCCCAAAACTGGACACCAAGCAAGGTCTTGCAAAACAAATGGTATGCCCTCCAAATATCTCAAGTCAAAGATATAATGAAAAGTGTAAACCACATATAATAAGAAATGCACCTAAACATGTGCATCAAAACTACCTCTTCAAATTAAAAAAATGCTCCAAGACCCTATACAGTTGACCAAGTTTAGGTATGGGAGGGGTGTCATAAAAGTTATGTTGGGTAGACCAAAGCCCTCAAGAAGGGGATGCTCCCAAGGATGGCCTTTCAAGGTCATGTAGTGGATGATGAGGTGGAAGGGGCTTAGAATTCATAGGTCGATGATTTTCATGACATACAATGGCTTGTATTGTCTCATTTATGGGTGCCTTTGTAGAGGGTGTCTGGTATCTTCGTGTGTGATGCACTTTTCCAAGCCCATATTCTTGCCATTATTTATTTATTTCATGTTTTAAGGAACAAGTTGAAGGCCAATGTCCTAGCTTGGTGTCTAGATAACGATAATTTCATTCACAAATACCTCGCAGAAATAAGAAGGTTGGCTTGTGATGAGACACCCTTTCTCTTAGTTATGTAACTGAGAGTCGTTACCTTGGCTTGGTGACCAGATGATGGTAATGTCATATCGCTAAATACCCATGATCATGATAGGTCAGCTCGTGATGATACCTCCCATCCTCCAACTAACCCCTTAAGTGGTCACTATCATTTATTTTGTAGGTCCCCATTTGCTTACAGAGAAGCATTTCATTTCTTTCTCGGGGATTAATGGGTGAAGCATATGGAATTTATATATCTAGGTTTGATATTTTTAGCCAACAATAATCCCCCTAGGCCTTCAACCCCTTCTTACCATTAAATTAGGTACATGATCTTCTTGGGTCACTAAAGTCAAAGGGCCTAGAAGAATACAATATGATGGGAGTGTAATGAGTGGAAGGTGGTAAGTATGGTCGAGAATGATACGATAACCCCTCAAGGGAGCCCCAGTCACAAACCTTCCCCAAAGGTTGGCCACTTAATATGAAATATATGACTCTCACCAAGGTGAAACAGGTTCAAAAGAATAATGTCTGAGCAGGTGATCTATAATCAAAAGTAGCTCAAATACAACATGATTAAATGCCTTGAATATTAGGGTGATTACCTGCCACAATCCCTGACTTGTACCACATGGAGCAAGACCCATATGCCTTCCAAAATCTAGATGGTGTGTTGGATTTGTTGAAAATGGATCATAAGGTGGTGATAGAGTGAGCTTTCATATGTGCAAGTGGAAACTGTTGGTCCTATGGTCTCTTGGTGATCCATATCTGCAACCTGAGGGCCTCGAGACATGATCTCCTTAGTTATCCCACAAAATGGGGATAACATATGGCTCCTACTTGGGGACATGTTCTCATCATCGAGTGCATGAGAACCATATCATATCCTAGTGGACTTGTTCCTACACTGAAACATAAAACCATAAAATATAAGGTGGTTCTATCACCCTTCATCCATATACATCAAAATCCAAATGGAATCTAATCTAGAAAATAAAATTTTAGCATTTTTTCAAAAAATTCTAAACTAAGCATGAAATCAATATGCAAGTAGATAAAAATGAAATATGAAATGAATATAAACTAATATGAGTAATCAAGATGAAAATGAAAGGAAAACAATATTACCTACCTACTTACCTGGGGCCTAGGCCTTGAATAAGTCATGTGTCGCCTTGGTAATAATGTTTGAGGAGAGATCCATTCACTAGTAGTGGAATCCTCCTCCCTTCTATCGTGGATAAGTAAAAAGATTTTGTCCCATATATTTCCTCTATTTTGTAGGGCCCTAACCAAAGACTGACAAACTTTGATGCATTCCATGTTTTTCTCTCGTATTGTCCCACATTAAGACTCGATCCCCTTCCTTGAAATCTCTTTTCCTTGTCTTTCGATCAAAGTTTCCTTTCACCTTTTCTTGATTCTTTGCCATTTGATCAAAGGCCATTCTTTGAGTTTCATCCAATTCCATTAGTTGATCAATTCCCCCTTCAATGCTTCTTTATTTGTAATGAATTGTTGGGCTATTTGTAATGTTGGAATCTGGAGATTTATAGAAAAGCAAGATTCTATCCCATAAACCAACTCAAAAGGGTTTTTTCCGATGGAGGTCTTGGTAGTTGTGCGTTCTACCCACAAGGAATACTTAATTTTGTTGTCCCAACTCTTCTTGTTTTCCCCAACGATCTTCTTCATAATATTCATGATATTTTTGTTCCTGGATTCTGCCAATCCATTTCCTTGAGGGTAATAATTTGAGGAGTGTGATAAAACAATCCCATACTTAAATAAAAACTCATTGAGTGCCATTGAGCTAAAATATTTGGTGTTATCAATGGTTATCCTAGTAGGAAAATCAAATCTAGTAATAATCTTTTCCTCAAGGAACTTCATCACAACTTCTTTTGTTTCTTTCTTTGTTGGGACAACTTCCACCCATCTGGTGAAGAAATCAATGGTGGTAAAAATCCATTGATAACCATTACTATATTTTCCTTGAACTCACCCATGAAATCCAATCCCCATTTTTGAAAGGGTGCTTCTATGATGACTAGCTTAAGGGGAAGAGCAGGAAGGCGTTGCTTGCTGGTAAAAAATTGGCACGTTTGACAACATCTAACATATTGATGCGTGTTGGAGAAAATAGTAGGCCAATAATATCCTGCCCTTAAAATCTTATGGGCATTGGTGCGTGCTTCAAAATGGCCACCACAATGCCCTCAATGAAGGTCTGCCATTAACTTGTCAGCTTCTTCTTTATTCACACATTTGAGGATTACCCCATCAGGGTTCCTCCACCCGAGACCCTTCTCTGTTAGGCAATACTTCATAGCTTTGAGTCTCAGGGATATCCTTTTATGTTCTACCAAATGATCAGGGAAAGTGAGTTTTTTTCATGTAATAAATGACATCTGAATACCACTAATTCTTCTTGATCTCACTTGCAATAAATTTTATTTTTCATTCTCTCCTACCTTGATGGCCCCTTGATTGCTTTTTTTTCATTATTTTGGCTAGTCCTTTCCCTTTAATTATCTTGGTTGGTTTGATCTCCAAATTGTATTCCTATATCTGTGAAACCCACTTTACTCTTGCTCCAAGGAAATATTGTTGTGATAAAACATCCTTTACAATGGGGTAGGGGACAAAGGATTTGATCTTGTTGTACCCTACATAAGTTTGAAAATGTTTAAGAGACTTGACCAGAGCGTAATATTGTTTTTCGTAATGGTGTAATTCAATTCTGAGTCTCTAAGATTTTTTCCTATGAAATTGATCAGTTGTTCATCCCCTTGATCATTATTCTGTAACAAAACTCCTACAATGGTGTCCTTTGAAACGAAAGAAAATATGATGTAGTCTTTGGAAAAATTCAGACTAACAAAGACTGGTGCAACAATTACTGCTTCCTTGATATGTTGGAAGGACAATTTACCTTCATTTTCCCATTCAAAACAAGCATCCTTATTTAGCAATTTGTTAAGTGGATTAATTATCTAGGCAAAGTTTGGAATGAATCTCCTCATGAAGTTAATCTGACCAAAGAAAGATTGCAGGTCTTTCTTGTCTTTAGGGAGAGGGATATTCTTGATGGCTTCAAACCTGGCAGGGTCTATTGTGATTCCATCTTTAGAAATGATGTGACCCAACAACTTACCCTTTTCAACACCAAAAATCAATTTATTAGAGTTGAGAGAAATAACATACTCCCTACATCTCTGGAAAATAGTTTTCAAGTGTTAGATACGTTACTCACTTTTTTGGCGATAGTGGTTAGATCATCCTGATAGATCTCTATAAGTTTTCTGATCAGATCCCTAAAATCATAGTTCATGGTGCATTGGAAGGTGGCCCCCATGTTGGTCAGTCCAAAGAGCATTATTAAATACTTATAAGTTCCCCAAGGGGTGGTGAAAGAAGTTTTTAATTGGTCATCCTCCTTTAACAACACTTGATTATATCTCGAGAAACCATCAAGCATGGACATCATTTCTACTCCGGTGACCCTTTGCAAAAGATATTCCATGTTTGGTAGAGGATAATTATCCTTAAGTGAAGCATGGTTTAAATTTATGAATTCTACACATATCCTGATTTCGCCAATCTTTTTCCTTATTATGATTGGATTAGACACCCATGATGAATATTTTATAGGCTCAATTATTACTGCCTCAACATCTTTTGTAAATCCTTTTGTACATGTGGGGAAACCTTCAGGTCCATCTGCCTTAATTTTTGTTTGAAGGGTTTTGTGCCATATATAAGGGGAATAATGTGTTGCATCACGTCTTCACAGTAAGCCTTCATATATTTGTAAGACCAGTCAAGGACATCCTTAAATTCTCTTATAATGGAAATCATCTTCTCCCTTTCATTAGTCATTTCTCCTTTCCCAAACTTGATCATCTTTGGGGATTCCTTGGTTCCAATGTTTATTTCAATGATTTCGTCATTGATTTTTCTTGAGGGCTTCCCCTTATACATGTCATTTCGATAAAAAAGGTTTTATAAGGGGAAGATACCTTTGGGTAAGGGTCCATAAGCTATATCAATGATCTCAATACTCTCCTTTTCTTCTTAAGATTTATCTGAGCCTCTGAGAATTCTCCTTCATTTTGGAGAAAACATAGAATTTGGCTTTCTCTATCAAAAACTTGCCAATGTTCTAATTTGTTGGGTAGCGAGGGCCTACAATTTACTTCTACCTTATAGAGTTCGATTTCCTTGAAAATTTGTAAGGTGGAAGTGGAGACAACAAGGTTGTATGCCAAATGATTATCTTCCCTAGGAATGGCTTCAATAGAAAGGTTTTCAAACTTCTTTATGGCGTCCGACAAAAAATCCATGTATTGTTTCAACCTTGGGGTTTTAGCAGTGAATTTCTTGTTAACTTATGAAATGATTAAGTCAGAATCCCCTTTCACATGAAAGGTCTTGATTTTCATATCAATGGTCAGGTTAATGCCTAGGATAAGGGATTCATACTCAACGATGTTGTTTGTGTAGTTGAACTCAAGCTTGTACAAGAAAAGGGTAGTCGTGTTGTCTAGTGAAATTAAGAATATCCTTGCATCTGATCCTATTCTTGAGTGTGCACCATCGAAATCTAAGCCCCAATATCCTTATTTTCCTCATCAAGGAAAAAGAAGTTATCCAAAATGAAGGTGATGTCAATTCATTCTTCCAGAACCTTATGGGTTATATTAACATGATCCACATCATCCTTTATTTTGGTATTTCTTGTGGAAAAGGATTTCTCCTCATGTTCGATGATATCAACTTTTCTTTCTTTGTGAGGCTTTGTCAAGACTTGTTGAATATGTTGCAAAAAATCTTCTTCAACCTGTTTTGTTGCTTGTCTCCTTTCAACCTCCAAAATATCATTTGTTGGGAAAGGTGTACTTCTTGGTGTTACCTCCTTTTATTTTCCCAATAGATTCATCATGCGATGAGATTCCCTCTTAGCTTCCTTCTATTGTTCCTCTTGCAGGTATGTTCTGAAATCGAGAGGAAATTCTAGTGAGACAAAGTCATCAATCTGATTAATCTGAAATGTCTCTTTAAGATATTCCTCCTCTTGTATGAGAGATGAGGTTATGTTCTCCTCTATTTCAGACATTCTTTCTTGAGCTTCAAACAGAGTTGTAGGGTGTCTCCCAATTAAAACACCATATGGGTCTTTCATGGTTGATATGGAAGAATTGAGGATAATATCCTAGGAAGGTTTTAAATCTTGATGGAAACTCCTTACGAGGGTGTTGAATCTATCATTGAAATCCATTATACTTTCCCCTAAATTTCTCTTGTAGTTGTAGAGTTGATCATAAAGGGATTGGTAATCTTTGTTCTTTCCAAATATTTTGGTAAAACATTCTCGAAATAGGTCCCAATTCATGATTGTCCCTGGGAGAATACTATAAAACAATTCCTTGGCCTTTCCAACAAAAGTGTAAGAGAAGAGTCTCATCAGGATATCTTCATTTTAGTCATAAGGTTCCAGAGAGTGAAGGAAAAAATCTAAGTGACTTCAGTTGTAATGAGATCTCCTCCTGAAAAACTGGGGAGCCACTCCTTGAAGTCCTTTGGGAGTTTTTGAGGAGATCTAGGGATATTTTTCATGTCCAAAGGTTTGTACACATATTTGGCCCACAAGCTCCATGTAGCACTCGACGAGGTGGAAATAGGTGAGAGGGGAGGTGTGGAGGTAGTAGATGAGGATGGAGGGATAAGAGAAATAGAGGGACAATTATGAGAAGTGGGAGACGACGAAGGATTAGGCCTTTTGTGGGAGGGCTCACAATGTTTGGAAGTGTTGTTGGGGGTCGAATAATTCCTCTTTGACGTATGTCCTGTGGTTGATTTTCTAGATGAGCTTTAGGACAAGCCTATAAAAAGTGAAAAGGGAATGTCCTTTAGGAGAAGTTGCCAGGAAATCTAGGAAAAATGCTTCGGGATAGCTTGCCAAAGTGTCCTTATGGTTCAGAAGAGGATTCAAAATCCTCCCCAAAAACGGTGCCAAAATGTTATCGCACAAGTTGTAGGTTGGGAAAATATGGACCCAACCACCAAATGGCGACAAATAAGAGAGAACCTACCCACTCTCACCTTAGGCAAGTGTTTCCGTCACTTTAGAGGTGAAGTGGTCACCTCAAGGGGGGAATCCTGATGACCCTGGGGGGAATGAGATGGAAAATGTGATATAAAATGGAGCTTTTTAATGACTCTGGAGGGTTTTTTGAGGTTGCCAAATCCTTGAGTGAACTGAAAAGATATAATACCTTCTCGAGACACAAGGAAAACCAAGTATACCATGCAATATATCAATTGGACAAGAAAGTTAAGCTTGTTGTCCCTAATATCATCAGTTAGTAACAATATATATCAGAAATGAAATGGCACAATAAGGTGCTAAACAAGTGCTAGAGATCAAGTAAAAGATGCAAGAGATAAACTAGCTAAACACTAGTGAAACTCAAGATTCAAAGACCAAGATACTAGCATAAAATATAAGGTTGGTGTAAACACTTCTGCAGAAATATAAATCAGCCTTATAGATGTAACACACAATTTATTACAGCAATATATTCAACTGTCAAAACTTGCCAAAAATCCACCAAAATATGCACTATAATTACTAGGTTATATGGGCAAAATCTCAAAAAATTTCAACGGTTGAGTTAAGATTTATTTAGCAAAGTTTGATTAGGGTTTCTGCAGCCCTAATGGCTAAAGATGAAATTTTGTAACAACAACAAGAAATAACGCTTTAGAGGGGATTCCCTAGTGGCTTAGAGGTGTGCTAAGTACAAGAAACAAAATCCAGATTGCAAAAAGTTAATATGGCAAATATTCACATTTTCCAAAGCACTATTTTATTTCTCCAATGCAAAAATATTCAGATTGGTGCCTTTAAAATTGGCTGAATTAGGTATTGGATTAAAGAGTTAGATCAAAAAATACCCTAG
>JZKD02S2128382.1:0-19229 GCA_000966675.3 Picea glauca
GGCAAAATGTCATCGGCAGCATCCAAGGTCTATTTTGCGAAGCAGATCAATGGTCGGTGGGTAATTGCAGTCAGCCGAGTCACGCCAAGTATAGCATAAAAGTTTTTAAAGAGGTAAACGGTCATAATTCTCCGTGGAGAACTCGCGAAGTAACGAGGGCCATTGATCGCGATCAGTTGATGCGTGGGTTCATTTCTTGAACTCGGGGTTCGTGAGTTCGGAGGGCAGACCATATCCTTTGGTTGCGAGAGATCGTGAGTCGTGAGAATTGTGGAAAGGAAAAGAGCCATCGCCTCTCAGGATTTCGCGGAGGGAGAGTGCCAAGGTTCGACACTCCAACTCGCGAGGTTGCGAGTTGCGAGGGGCGATAGCACTTGAGCCTTAGCCGACAGTTACGTTTTGAGGGCACCGACAGTAAAAAGGGCTATACAGTATTGTTGAGAAGATCTCAGCCGTCCATCCAGAGGGACGCGTGGTGCGCGATTAGGCTCCTCGCCTTTTTTCCCATCGCAACTTCAAAGCATAAGGACTAGCTCCTCCCAGCCGCGAGACACGAAGTGCTGAAGGCGTCCAGGGCCCAGGCCCACAGTATTGTCGAGAAAATCTCAGTCTTCCATCCAAGGGGACGCGTAGTGCATGATCAAGCCATGTCGTCATTTCGTCTGTCATAACCTTGAAGTAGGAGGAGCAGCCCCCTCCCATCCACGAAACGCGAAATGCCGAAAGAGCCTTTGTAGATAGGCACAGGGTCACAGCCCGTGGTCACTTGGGGGTGATAGAAAGAACTGCGCAAAGGGTCGAAGCACCGGGTTTAGTTACAGAAGGGATCACTGTGTTCTCCAGGTTCCAGTTCAACTTGATCTCAATCCTAGTACCTGCTCAGAGTGAATGAAGAAGAGAGAGGGTGGTTGAAACCTCACCTCACTCATTAATTACAGGGTTTGGAGGGTCTGGCAAACCGTCTGCCCGAGGAAGTCATGTGTATCGATTTTCTCAAAGGAGCCATGCCGAAGTATTCAGCTCGACAGAGAAGTCTGCACACACTATCTGAACACTTATTAGCTCAGCTACCCTCCTTACAGGAGCTATGCGTAGTTAAGGTGGCATTTAAAGAAAGATATCAGTACGAGTTTGATTGAAGGGACACCCAGTTTTGGGTGACTGAGGCACACCTCTGTGGGGAGAATTTTCCTGAGTATATAAACTCGGTCTTTGTATTTTATAAGTATCGATGGTAGAGCGAAGCTCCCGATTGTAAAGTTTTAACAGATATCCTAGCTCTGGTTATGCATCTGTATGTAAGATTTCTTGTTTAATTTCAGATAGTCTTTCTTCTTCCGTCTAAGTTTTCATCTTATACTAAGAGAGTTCATGATCGACTGATTCACACGAATTATGGCAATTATGTTGTGATAAAGGATTTATTGTGGCACTATTGTTTTCTCTGCTTTTCTACGTCTGAGCGTAAGAAGATCTTGCGTTTAGATGTCTTCTTCCACAGTCTGTTAGAAACCCGATGTTTATAACAGACCTTCGCACCTCTCTGATACAATTCTTCCCCCTACTCACCCTTACTACAACTCACTGTCTGAAGTTTTTTAAGACCTCACTCACCCATGCATGCTCGGCCTAGTTTCAAAGTTGGAACCACATCGTTTGAGTTAATCTCCATTTGATCACCCCATTAAACAAATTGTGACATGAACTGATGGGCGTCGAGCTCTGCTCCTGCTACAATCCAAGGGTGACTTCCGTCGCCAACACTTTTGATCCAAATTTATAAATGGAATGAAATGAAATACATATGTATGGAAAGTAAATACACATAAATACAGTAAAGATTGACTTATATTAATAAATAGAACTTGTTGAAACTATAAAAATGCAGACTGAAACAAGCTTGCTTGAATGGCAGCTTATCTCTGAGAAGAGATGTGGCGACTATGCGTGTTCACAAGAATAGGAGTACAATGAGGCTCTAGAGGCCTTTTTGACATAAAACATAAATAATAAAACCCTAAACATCCAAAACCCTAACCCCAGGAGATGAAATTCCAGAAGGTTTGTGGGCCCCGATGGGGGTAGTTGATACATCAACTTCCCGACGGTGTAAATTTTGTATACAATCTTTGTTTGGGGCACTAGATAAACCATTGGAAAGGTATAGTTGAGGAATATATATTATATTCAACCTAGAATCTTCCTTTGGCCACATGCTAGGTGATGTCGAGCCCAAAAAACATCGTTTAGTGCCTCAAAATGGCACTAGAAGTTTGGGACCCAAAAAATTGATAAAAGAAAAAAAAAAACTACCAAAATGGAAATTGTTCTTTGAGCTAGTTGAATAGATGGGTTGCCACCGATATCCACCTAGATCAGTCCTCCCCCCTTAGGAATAAATGGTCTCCATTGTGTTGAGTTCCCCCATCAGATGGGTAAACTTCTGTTGAACTTAGCCCTGGGTGAGCCACTTTCCTTGGTGCAGGAGATGCCCAGCTCTGACAACCCAAAAAAATTGGATCCACTATTGACGAGTTCCCTTCATCTGAGTGTCTCGTATTGATCAATGGTTTCATGTTCCATGCAATTAGGGTTGAACTCTTTCGATTTAAACTACTCTGCGATCTTGGATGTGTCCAATAATGGTGGGAAGTATGGTCAAAGTAGGTCCACATTGAACACTGGGTGCAGACCAAGGAAGAGGGGAATACTTATCTCAAAAGCATTATCACCCACATCCTTGGTGATGGTGTAAGGTCCATAGTGAATTTGATGAAGCTTTCGATGGGGTCCTGTAAGGCACTCTTTCTACAAATGCAACCAAACCTTGTCTCCCACATCAAACTTGTGCGACACCTGATGTTTATCATGGCATTGTTTGTACTTATCATTGGCTTTCTGTAAAATAGCATGAACTTGTTGTTGGATGTGTCGAATCTATTCAATAAACTCGATGCATTTTTCGACCTCAGATTGAGCATGGAATGATTTTGCCTGTGTGGATGCAAGGGGCAGTGTGACATCAATGGGACCCAATGGTTGAAATCCTAATCCCACTTGAAAGGGACTATAGTTGGTCAAGGTATGAAGGGATTTGTTGTAGTTGTGTTGAACATAGGGAAGACTCTCATCCCATGTGTGCGGATGTTTGGATTTGTGCATGCACATAATATGCATGATCATTATGTTGACGACCTCTATCTGGCCATCAGTTTGGGGTGGAAGGTGGTGGATTCGGTGAGCTTGGTGTCCAACCATGACCAGAAGCTAGACAAGAATGTGCTTAGGAACTTGTTGTCCTGATTTTATATGATGGTATGTGGTATCCAGAAGTGTGCCCACACTCGTTCGAAGAAGAGCTTGGCAGTGGATTCCCCTATGATATTCATCTTGCACGCTATTAGGATGACCATCTTAGAAAATCGATCAACCACCACAAAAACACAATCATTTCCCTTCTTGGTTGAAGGAAGGCCTGACATGTAGTCCATCGATATGGATTTCCATGGCCTGTCGGGAGTAGGAAGAGGGGTGTACAAGCCTTTCTTCTTAGTGCTTGGTTTGGCAATGGTGCAGGTAGTGTAGGACCTGATATAGTTGCTAACGACCTGGCATAATTTTAGCCAATAGAAATGCTTATGTAGTACTACCACGGTCTTTTCCATGCCAAAATGTCCTACCATCCAATTGTAGTGAGCTTCCCAAATCATCTTCGCACACTCGCTTGAAGGAACACATAGGTGGCTGAGATGGCATAAAATTCTGTCATGAATTGAAAATCATTGAAAGTCACGCTTGTACCCATCATCTCGTAAGTGGTAGTGAAGTAAAGATCTCTCTTGTAGAATTGGGGCCACTCGGATGCCTCATGGCCATAGGAGTAGAGAATCGCGGTTAAGGCTACAACTAGAGGTCAACTGAGGTAGTCAACGACACGATTGGTGCTCCTTGTCTTATATTTGATGTTGATATGGAACTTCTACAAGTATGTGAACCCATCTTGATGGCGGTCATTCTACAATTTTCCTTGTGTCTACATGAACTACAGAGGCTTGTAATCAGTGTGGATGATTGTCTCCTTCCTGAGAATGTAGTGCTTCCATTGTCAATGGTCTTTTACAATGGAATAGTACATTTATTTTTCATAGGTGAGGTACTTATGAATGACATATGATAGTGCCTCACTATGATATGCCATTGGATGACTGTTCTGGGTGAGAATTGTTCCCACGACATAGTCCGAGGAATCAGTCTCAATCTCAAAAGGTTGTTGTAGATTGGGTAAAGAGAGTACTGGAGCTGAGCACAATCAATTTTCCAAATCATCGAATGCTTGTTGTTGTGACTTTCCCCACAATAAATTTAAGTTTCCACCACCTTTGGTCACTTGGTTGAGAGCCCATGCAATATGGGAGAATCCCAACACGAACCTGCGATAGTTGAAGTTGGCAAGTGCTAAGAAACTTTGAAGCTTGGTCAGTGTGGTTGGGGCTGGTCAATCATGAATGAATTCGATCTTGGATGGATCCACATGCACACCATGCTCATCAACAATGTAGCCTAGGTATTGGACCATGTTCATGTCGAAGGATCATTTTTCTAGTTAGCATATAGTTTGTGTTGTCGCAAAGTGTGAAGGACCTGTTGAATATCCTATAAGTGTTCTGCCCAATTCTTGTTGAAGATGAGGATATCATCCAAATATACCACCAAAAAAGAATTGGTGAAAATTCTCAATATATCATCCATCAATATAATGAAATTTGTTGAAACATTTTCCAAACCAAAGGGCATGACTAGCCATTTGAAAAGACCTTCTTTGGATTTGAAGGCAACCTTCCATACATCAATTTGTTCTATTGGAACTTGGTGGTAGCTAGACTTCAGCTGAATCTTACAGAAAAACTTGGCTCCCTTGAGTTGTTCAAGAAGGTCATCAATTCATGGAATTGGGTACCGGTGCTTGATTGTGATTATTTTTAGGGCCATGTAATCAATGCAAAGTCGCCAAGTCCCATCTTTATTCTGCACGAGTACAATTGGGCTCCTGCAAGATGAGGAGTTAGGTCAAATCTTCCCATTTTGAAGCATCTCATGGATCTGTTGTTTGATTTCCTCATTCTCCATCAGAGAATAGTGATAGACTGGCCCATTGGGTACAAGTTCATTAGAGGTTAGATCGATTGAATGCTTGACCTGCCAATGCAGCAGTACCTCGGTGGGTGAGGAGAAGATGTCTTTGTATTCTTCCATGAGCTTGTCCACATGCTTCTACTATGTGAAGAGGCCATGTGCAGAGGCCATGGATGTGGCTGCGACCTTCTATTCACTTTGAGAGAAAATCACGAAGAAGACAAATTTCCCAATGTGGGAAATGACCTTCCTACATTGCTTTCCAGAGATCAAAGAAATGGTGGTAGGCAAAGATACCTCTGGTATCCTGTACAATTGTCTACCCAAAGTAATAATAACACTGGGAGGTCTAGACTTATATACAATATGTTGTTTCCACAAGTATGGTTGGCCTAAAATAACATCACAAACTTCAAGGGGGGAAATATCACATAATACCTTATCCTTGAATGAATTGATGTTGTAGGGAAGACGACACTATTAGCTGACACGAAGATCTCTTCCTTGGTGGAGCCACCCGATGGTGTAGGGTTGCGGGTGTGGTGTCATCGGCAGGTGCAACCTATTGATGACCTCTGTTGAGATCATGTTCTTTTGACTTCCTCTATCAACAATAAAATGTAGTGGAGCACACTTCACCCACATCTATGAGTGAAAAAGGCATTCACCTTCCTTCGGTTCTTTTGGTTCACTTGGTTGGACCTTGGTGGTAGCGACAATCGCACTTGGTTTTACATCAATGATTTTCTTCCCCTTTTCTGGATATGATTTAGAGTCAGAACCTGCCTATGACTCTGAGGCTTTCAGCTCGGCCACCAACGACTTCTTCGAGCAACATTCATCGGTGTTATGCTAGGGGATTTTATGGAATTCACACCACTTCCCAGTGTCTTTCTTTGTCATCTCATTACCCTTCTTTATTTTTGGCTTGGATTGGTTTTCTTGAGGAGGTCCATCCTTGCTCTGTCCTTTGTTCTATGGGTTGGGGCCGCCTTTTCCCTGCTTCTGCTATGAGGAATTTGTAGATCCAAACTCTCACTTCTTCTGTTTAAATTTCGGCTCGATTTTAATAGCATATTGATAAGTCGCACCCAATGATGAGATGTATATAAAATCCATTTATGTTTGGATGTATCTATGTAGACAACCACAGTAATTGAGCACCAGATGTCATTCAGAATATTTTATACCCAACTGGGTGCGCAAGGTATGGAAGGTATTTGTGAAATCGGGTACTGTCTAGTCCCTTTCCTTTTGTAGTGTGGTCCATTTCGTATATTGGTAATTGTAGCTTCCATCATGGTAGTATTGTTCCTTAATAGCATCCCTAAAAGAATCCCAAGTGGGTACGACCAAAAATATTGCAAATTCCTCAGTGTCCTTTTGATCACAATAAGTCTCCCACCAATCCTTTACATGGGAGACAGCCTTAAGGAGTGCAAATGTAATCTTTTCTCTATTGGGAAAATTATGGATAGAAAAATACCCTCTAGCAGATTCAACCGTTTGTCTACAACATCTACATCTATCTGGCCTTCAAATAAGGGGATATCAAAATTGACTTGTACCTTAAAGGGAGAAATGCCTCCAAAGTGGTCGCTTGATGAAGATGTGTCTCTTGTCGGTAGTTGTCAAAGGATATGTGAAAATTTATCTATCATCTCGTTCCTTTGTCGCACGATGGATTCCTCGAGTAACGGTTTAAAAGGATCACCTACTCCATCGTCTCTCTTTTCTTCCACCATGGGAGGCCATCATGATCGGCGGAGACAGTCTTGCAAGGGCTCAACTACTTTGAGTCCCAACTCTTTGTATCTTGACCTCGTTGGGGACATGCACATAGAAACAAATAAATAGCAGACCACTCTGATACCACTGATCCATATTTATAAATGGAATGAAATGAAATACATATATATAGCAAATAAATATACAGAGATACAATAAAACTTGACTTCTATTAATAAAGAGAACTTGTTGACACTGTAAAAATGTAGACTGAAATAAACTTGCTTGAATGGTGGTAGCTTATCTCTAAGAAGAGATGTGATGGCTATAGTCATTCACAAGAAGATGAGTACAATGATGCTCAAGAGGCCTTTTTAACGTAAGACATAAATGAGAAAACCCTAAACATCCAAAAACCTAACTCTGAGAGATGAAATGCCAAAAGGTTTGTGGGCCCCGATGGGGGTAGTTGATACATCAACTTCCCGATGGTGTAACGTCGTTTAGGGCCTCAAAATGGCCCTAGAAGTTTAGGACCCAAAAAACTGGAAAAAAAAAAGTACTTCCAAAATGGAAATTTTTCTTTGAGATAGTGGAATAGGTGGATGGCCACCAATATCCTCCTCGATGAACTATTACTTCATGAAAGCCTTGAGGAAATTGAGCTTAGATTGTATGTTTGTTTCAATGCTACGAAACAAAAACCAAGGGTTGCAAATAACCACCCTTTGAATTTGGGCAGGTGGGGTCCAACCACAACCTTTTAACAACTCCAAAACTTCTTTCAGATTCTGAAACGATTTTTGATGAAGCAAATCCTTGTTATGCCTAAAGGATTTTTCAATTTCATAAGAAATTTTGTGACAACCCCCCTTTCTGGTGGAGTTGTGGATGGGTCTGATATTTGGGTGCATAAATTGGAGAATTTTATATGGGATTTAAGAGTAAATGAAAGTGAATGAGGAAGCATTTTCTTTGATAATGGGAAATGGTAAGTTATCACCCATTTCCATATCATCGTCATCATCATTTGTGAAGAAAGAAGGAGACAATAAGAATCAATTACATAGTAATCGATAGCCCCTGGTATGGAGGTCAGAGAAGGTTGAAAAGCGAAGAGAAAACATCATTAGGTCGGAGAGTAGGTTTTATTAGTGTTTGGGAACGGGTATGCGGTGACGATTGGCTACGGTTTGGTTTGGTTTGGTGATTGGCTAGGGTTTGCTATCATACACATACAATATGGTCATATGGATAGACCTCACTAAGCTCTACATTTAAAATAACAGAAAACTCAAAAGGCCAAGCTTAATCAAATAATTTTAGTGCAACCCTTAAGACGAGTGTGTTTTCTACTCATAAACGTAGGTTTGTGTTTTATAATTTGTAAGGTATATAAAATATTATTATTTTATAAATATTAAAAACTATATAATCTAGAGGTCAATTATGTGTATTTTATTTCTTTTTGAAATATCAATACAATGAATTGTTTTTAAATATTAAAAAATTATATAATAAATTTTAATTTTCATTATTATGCAAAGTATATGAACATTTGTGATCCCTTGTTGAGTTCCAAATCTTGAGCTTGTTCAAATGACTTCATAACCATTTTGAGCATCTCATGTAATCAATGTAATACATGTAATACATGTTAGCAGCATGATTTGGTTACACATGTACCAAATGTAGATTTTAACCTTGTACAATTATTTACTGCAAACATATTTTCAATAAAAGAGTAGAAAAGATACAATGGAAAATACACATTACACTGAGATTTTTCCCCTGGAAACCCAAAGCGGGAAATCAATATCTTCTATATTCATCTTCACATACATTGTTTACAATACAATATAGATATAGGCGCCAGCGGCATCCAAAACTCTAATCCAATGACTTGGATTAGTCAAGAACCCTAATTCCTTATCGGAAATAGAAAATTATCGGGGAAAAACCATGTGTTGAAAACCGCCCAAAAATGGACATGAAAACCGGTAAAAAAAAATATTTGAGGGAATTTCCCCCAAACCCCCGTGTAGGGGGTCTCTCATCCCCCTGTGACCCCTGGGAAGGGGGCACTATGCCCCTCTCTAAACCCCCATTTACAGGGTTACATAATCAACAATCCAGGGCAGCAAAGCCCATAGATCCTCTACACCAAGAGAACTTCTCAGTGCTCACAAATTTTGTTAATGAATCTGCAACATTCTTTAAAGTGTTCACCTTCATCAACAACACCTTCTTTTCTTCAACCATGTCTCTCACAAAGTGATATTGAACATCAATATGCTTTTTCTATGAATGATAAGTTGGGTTCTTTTCCAAAAAAATTGCACTCTGACTGTCACAATCTATCCTTACAGCTTGTTGTACCAACCCAATACCTAAACACAATATTTGTAACCATAATTCTTCCTTGCTTGAATGAGTGGCTGCCATGTATTCAACTTCTATAGTTGAAAGTGCCACTACAGAGTGTCTTTTTCTCATCCAACTGATTTCTCCTCCAAACAGGTTAAACACGTACCCACTTGTAGATCTTCTACGATCTAGATCTCCAGCCCAGTCTGCATCCACAAAGCCATGTATTTCCAACACTCTGTCCAAACCTAGTCTTCCTTGGTAGCGAAATCCATAACTAGTAGTGCCACGCAAATCCCTGAAAACTCTCTTTACTATTGTCCAATGTTCCTTCCCTGGTTTTGACATATACCTACTCAAAACTCCCACCGCATGTGCAATGTTTGGTCTAGTATAGATCATTGCATACATCAAACTCCCAACTGCACTTGCATATGGAACACAAGACATGTCCTCCTCCTCTTCCTGTGTCTTGGGACACTAATCCACATATAAATTTACACCGAGAGGAATAGGGACCCTGACTGGTTTACATTCTTGCATATTGAACCTCTTCAATATTGTCTCGACATATTTTCTCTGATTTAATTAGAGTTTCCTGTTTTTCTTATCTCTTTTAATTTCCATGCCCAAATTGTAATTTGCAGCACCAATATCCTTCATGTCAAATTTAGAGGACAACAAAGTTTTCACATCCTGGATAATCTCCCTGTTGTTTCCTATCAGCAACATGTCATTCACATACAAGAACAAATAAATCAAATGATCACCAATTAATTTAAAATACACACAGTGATCCTCTTTGCTTCTTGTGAAGCCAAGTCCCAGCATATAATTATCAAATTTTTGATACCACATCCTTGGTGATTGTTTTAAAGCATATAGATACTTTTTCAGCTTGCATACCAGCTCCTTCTTTCCCTTTACAACAAATCCTTATGGTTGCTTCATATAGATCTCTTCTTTCATATCCCCATGTAGGAATGATGTCTTCACATCCATTTGTTCTACTTCAAAATCAAACACAACATCAAAAGATAACAAAAATCTAATAGAAGTTAACTTGGAAACAGGGTGGGAGCTTCTTGCATAGGGGTTCAGGGGTGTGCATTGGTAGAACTAGAGTCAACACACATTAACAAAACATGGTGTGGTGCACACACCTTTTGTCTCTCATTGCACAAATTCTTAAGCACACACAAAACTTTAATGGGTGCACATAACTTTGTTTGTGTGTGTGCACGATATTTACCCAAAACTTTGGGTGCCAACAGTCCCCCACCATTGTTATTTAGCTCGTCCTCGAACAAACTACCTCATTGAGTGACGATCGCGATGGATGGAACTATCTTCAAGAGGTCATGGACAAACTCCTTGAACTGATGATCAGGATCATTGAGGTTACCCTAAAGTTCTTGGGTGAGTTGAACAACTGCATCTGTATCGGTTGTTGTGACCTGAGGGTTTGTCAGGTATATTGTTTCCAATTTATCGATCAAGGGATTGGTAGCAACTTGTGCGTCTTTCGGCTAGGTGTAAAATATTAAGGCTTATCGACCACATTAGTGATGAGCTCAGATATGCTTTTTTTCTCTATCTGGGTTGCATTAATCTCTTTTGTTTTAGCTGCAATAGTTGTCATCGCAGTCGTGCGCTCTCCTGGAGCTAGACAAGCTAGATTATTCTTTTGATGTGAAACCTCAACCTCAGCAACATGAACTTGCTCATCAATCTTAATCAAATCGGGAGGGTTCTGTAGGTGAGTCCATAAGTTGAAGTTGTATTCGAACACCCTCGAAAATTCCTTCAACCTATGTCGACCATCTTGGATAGTTTCTTGGGCCAACATCATTTTTTTTGCAACTAAATTACCTCTAGGTCTGTTTGATGGGGTGGTGGATGCAGAGTTGTAAGTAGGGAGTCCAAATGTTGTAGGTTGGCCTTCACGATCGAGAGATTAAGACATGGGGGAATTTCGTAACCTTGTGATGAGGTAGTCAGTATCTGTGCATACATACTTTCCACCATCCCGATAAGGTCAGTGAAAGTGGTACTAATCTTAGTATATTGAGCCTTGGCGGTGGCATGTACCTTAAAATCTGTATCATATTGCTACTGTAAGGCTTAGTGATCCTGAATTGCCTTTTGATAACGCTCACGAGTCTAATTATATGCAGCAATGTCCACCTGATGTTGTAGTTGTAGTTGTTCATAAGCGCGGCCAAGAGTTTGGTGTTGTTCACTCAATTCTTAAAGTAGAGTGGAAACATAGTTATGCACTACTACGGTCGAAATTGGTGCCAACAAGATGTCGATATTGGCCATGTCCACTGGATTTGGCACTGATGGGTTAAATTGAAGAAACTATGCAAGAATACTGGAACTGCTCATTGGTGCTAGTGGTCATGGTATGGTGTCAGATGGCACCATTTTTCCCTCACGTTGGCAACAGAGATGGTCGATATTATGAATAGCATCTCCCTATATTTTTTGTTGCAACAACAATTTTATTTTGAGTGCATCGATCAAAATCGTTACGCTAGTTACCATCGAGCCTTGACCCTATTGTATAGTGGGAGTGGAACCATGAATGATTTGACTAGTTTCAAGGCCGTTTTGCACTGGTTGGGGTAGACTATGTGAATTGTTGCGCGATGCATGGGTCTCGAGGACACTTGGATGAGGTGTTGCTATTGGATCCCCCCCTCGTAGGGCCCATACATTGTGCCTACAATTGCACAACTTCAGCCTGCTTTTGATCTKGGTTGCACTTAGTGCGTGTTTAGAGAGTCTCCATTTCTTCATCTGGGATTGGTTGTAGATRTGTTGGCCACTCAGTGACCCCTTGCTGGATGTCTTCTTTTGTGAYATAGAACGGTATTAGCGCCATTGYATCCCCCTGATCACCACTGGGATAKATGTACACATTATGAAAATTATATTCAAACATAAGGTAACTAGCATACATGTCAATAATATTGTGCAGAATGAACATTTGYGAAGCATTTGCCTAGATAAGTTGCTAATACCACTATTGAAAGATTGTGTCATGGGATTCTTGGATGGCAGGGTCCTTGCTTTCATGCAACTTGAGGAAATGGGGATTTCCAAACATGGGCCTAGTCTTAGAAGCTCATTCAAATCCTTGAGGGCCTTCTAAAGAACCATGGCAAGGAGTAGAAAAATCCAACTGTAATGAAATTCCTTCCCAAGGTTTTTGGAATCCAGGCAATCTTCAATGAATTCATTCAGTATGTAGCATCCCCAAACCATATAGACACCTAAGAGACACCACTCCACAACGAGGATGACCCCAAGTGGGAATTTCTCCTTTGAACAATTGTGCAGGAGTTTACAAGTGATCAATTGGGTAGAAAATTGGATCAACCGAGCACTTATTTCAAAAATTACCACCCCACGTGATCCCCGACGTGTACTCTACATGCCACATACCTCGTTCTAGAAAACATCTTTAGTAGTTTGTTATTTTTTGGGCTCTTATACATGCATGTGTAATCCTCTAACCTTGTGAATTTTTGTTGCATCAACCAGATATTTCCCCCTCAACTAAAGGCATCCCCCATGGAGCCAAGTAGGAAGCAGATGTAAATAGTCACTGAACCCCATGGCTAAAGTGAGGGAAATCAACTACGGACAATATGACAGCCTGTCGGAGAGGTTTGGCCCAGTTTTGTGTTATCACTAGTTGTTGGAAGTTTGCACTGTGAACCACCTTCGCATAATTAGGAAAAGCCAAGGATGGAAATTGTTTCGGGCCTTGAATGTCATAATTGATGAAGTGAACATATTGTACTCTTCTCATCCAGGATCCTATAAAGCTCACATTTCAGGGCAGTGGTGGCTTTGGTACATGTCTATCTTGGGTTATCCTTGACTTATTATGGGCCTGTGAATTGCTTGATGAAGCCATTGAAACAGTTTCAGAGGATTTTCTTGTTTGCTATCGTTAAGCTGAGTATATTGTAGTTTTGCTTAGTTCTACTTGAATCTTCCACGGTGCTGAAGTTATGAATTCCTTGTAGAAATAGGAATGTCGATGCTTAGCCAGACAACTATTATCTTAAAGAGAGGAAAGTTGTCAAGTAGGTACGGTAATATTGTTGGGGAGGCATGCCTTAAGTTGCTAATAACTTGGAGTGTCATATGGTTTTCTTCAACCCCCACCAGAACAATCACACTTAGATCATCATGGCAATCCTTTCCAACTACTCGAGAGAGGGTTTCATGATGYGTCCCCACCAACAATTTATATTYTCAAGCCTCTGCATCCCTTTGCATGCCCTTTTTTCATTTATGATGTATGGCCATTCTAATTTAATGTCAAATGTACATAATTGTCGAACAGYCGCAATATTTAATGTCGRTTATCGTCTTAAAAGCGATCCCCAAGGCACCGTACAAAAAATATATTAACATTTATAGTATGAAAAGATTTGGATTGMTGTACTTTAATTGTGATAGTAACATCTTCGTACATGCGCGAGTCTTATTCTCTAGGGGTGCCACACAAGTTTATTCCACACCCTTACATTAGTCCATGCTTGATTTATTGGCCGAAGCGACCCCTAGTAGGTTGCAGTACTTCCTCACTCATGCCCAACCGATCAACTTCTTCCATGGAGGAATTGGAATAGGCTCGGTCGGATCTTATAGTAACTAGAAATGGTAAATCCACTTCATATGAAAACACCTTAAGCAACTTTTTCAAAATATCAAAAGTAAATGAAAGTGGTAAATATACTTCATATGAAAGGATTTATGTCTATACAAACGTTTCAAGAGCCTTGCTATAATCAATCAATATAATTTTTTGAGATTTAGAATGGATCCAGACCCTAGGCTGTGAACACATTCCATTAAAATATTGTAAGTTCCATGGGTGCAGTCACATATTTAAGGAATGACCATGCAATGTAGAGAACACACAAGGTGAAGTTGAGGATTTTATAGAGAGGGAGGGTTTTAACAAGGTTTCAAGCAAGTGCAAACCAGGGAAGAAACCTACCAAACCCACCTCATCCAACCAAGGCAAGGAGACCAAAATATTCCAAATATTGGCTTCTTCGGGGGAGGCTGAACCCAAATAGGTGAACCTTCAATGGCCAATGAAGAGAAGCATCCCAATATGAACTACCCAAAGGAAGATCCCAAATGCAAAAAGATGGAGGCTCAAGACCCTAATCCATAGAAAAGTGAAAGGAATCCAAAGGACCTAGATATGGACATAGAGGAGGAAGTATATCAAGACTTGGAAGAGGAAAATACTCAACAATAACATGGACTTGAAATCGATGGAGATAGACCTACTAGATCTCATTAGTAGTGTGTAGAGACCTTCACCTAACTAACCTTCCTAAGACTCAACTTCAACAAACTCTAGACGGAGCTCATGAAGGGGGAAAAAAAGCTTGGTGCTTTAGACCAAAACCATAACACAAAGAGAGGATTGGGCATCATAACTACTCCACTCAAATCACAAAAAAAAATCGTTGCAGAGGAAAATAAAAGGGGAAGGAAATCATTGAAACAAAAATTGGAAGAGGCATGGGAACTTTTAGTGGATTTAGGACAAGCTAAAGCTCTTCCAGAGAAGTATCCATCCTCCTGGCACAAGGTTTAAAATGAAATAATTCATTTCATGGAATATCATAGGAATTAACGCTCCAATAAAACATTGTCTGCTGAAAAATAAAATAGGTAAAGAACAACCTTTGATCTTAATGCTACAAGAAACTAAATGTGATTGTAACACAATGTTGATCATACCCACAATATGTTGGAGAGGATGTGAAGTCCTAGCCACTAATGTTTATGGATTTTGTGGAAGAATCCATCTCCTTGGGGGGAATACTTCAAGCTTTCAATTCAAAATTCCTCACCCTATGTCCCAAGGAGATCAAGGCCAACATACTAGATAAATTTCGTCATATTTCTCTGTGAAGTGTGATTTATAAACTAATAACTAAAGATGTTGGCAATAGGCTAAAACCCATCATGTCTAAAATTAATTCCCAAGAACATCAAATCCTTAGGCATGCTGATCAAAATAGACATGTCTAAAGCCTATGATAGACTCCACTAGAATTCCTTGAGCAAATGCTAAAAGCCTTTGGTTTTTGTCTAGAATGGATATCTTGGATAGAAAACTTTGTCTCCTCTACTTTCATCTCAATACTTTTCAATGGTTCCCCATTCCTTACCTTCAATCCCTCGTGAGAAATCAGGCAAGGAGAACCTATTTCCCCTTTTTTATACATCCAGATGGAAAAAGACCTAGGTAGAAGTCTCAAACTGGACATCACTAGGCAAGCTCAAGGGGATTCATCTTCACCAAGACATCGATGCTCTATCTCACCTTTATTTTGGGGATGACATTATGCTCATGGGAGCTCCCACAGTTCATGAGGAAAAATCCATTAAGAAGATCTTGGATACCTTCATGCTAGCCTCTAGAGTTAATGAAAAACCAAGGTAAGTCGTTCATTTATTTCTTTAACACTCTGGTGAACATCCAAACAAATATATCCAAGATCTCGGGCTTTCACGGAGGATCCCTTCCATCCAAATACCTAGGATCCCCTCTAATGGATAATTCCTTAAGAAACACCTCATGGGAAGATCTCCTATCCAATTTGGATAACAAATTGTGTATTTGGACCTTTAAATTTCTATCCATGCTAGGCAAAATTATCCTCATAAAATCAATGCTTCATTCTATACCTCTTTGTCTTTTCTTCATCCTCGTAGCACCATCCAAAATCATCAAAGCCATTAGAAAATTGTAGTGTTTGTTTCTCTAGAAATGTTCAAATAAGGGAAGATAATGGTTCTTGGCGGCATGGGACTTTGTATGTCTCAGAAAATAGGTAGGAGGACTTGGCATCAAAGACCCCCATACCATAGGAAAGGCATTGGCAGCGAATACTTGGTGGCAATGGTTTAAATGCAAATAAGAGATTTGGGGGGGAATTTGGAGGGCCAAATATGAAGGGAATATAGAGGAGGAGGCTCTAATTCGGATGGAGGGATCTTGCCAAGGAAATATGATATGGAACAATGCCCAACAACACAAATCTTTAGTCCAACAACACGACTTCTACAAAATTAAAGGAGAAACATCTACCCTCTTTTGGGATGACTCTTGCCATAGTAGGAGCGTAAACTAGGATCATGGGACTCTTTGCAATAGGAAAAGATCACCCTCCAAGCCTTGGGGTGGAACATTGTCCACCAATATTGGGAGGCAACTCTGGAACCCACCCAAGACTCATATCAATCATGGACATTGTGGGCTAGCTAGATATTTGAATTGAATGAAGAATCACGTGGAAACCTAGAAGGCCAATTATGAACAAGGAGAATTGACTTTAGACAAGGTCCAGACATCCTTAGATGGGGAAACCAAGGGGATGGAAACTTCAAGGTAAAGCATGCCTATGCCCTAGAATATAAAAACAATTGCTTTAACAAATAAAGGATATGATAGCAAATATGGACTTGGGATCTCTGGTTGAATATCTCAACCTTTCTCTGGCTCCTAGCAAGGAAAAAAACCATAACTTGGGACAAACTCCTAAAACATGGCTTTGAGGGTCCATCCTTTTTCCATATGTGAAGAAATGGTGAGGAAACAACGAAACACATTTTTAATCCCTGCTCAGAAGGACTTATGTGGGACAAATGAGTCGGGTTATTCAGACAATCTGATAGACAAAGGAATGGCATTGTCCAAATGCTAGAAAATTGGTGAGTCTCACCTTTTGAAAACCCAATTTTCAATAAAGCTTAGATCCTCTTCCCGATATTTCTACTTTGGGAGATATGGAAAGAATGCAAGAGACATATCTTCAAACATCAAAAGAAGGGAAAAAAGACCATATGGCAATCCTTTTAGTCGAACATTTGAGAATCTATCAAGACCATCACGTGGTTTGAAGAAGCCAAGGATCCCCAATGAACGAAAGGACAATCTTCTTAGCATGGGGTGTTGATCAGTGCATGTCAACCTCCACCCAGTTTAATCCCAAGCCTAAGGTTCCACCAAGGGAATCTTGGTCCCGACTCCTCCCCACACTTCATTAAGCTCATCTTTGATGGGGAATCCAAGGGAAGCCATGGGCCATTTGGAGTGGATCTATCCCTACTACATTGGACAAAATACCAACAATGGTATTGAATTCATTGTCATGGCGAAAGTTCTGCAACTAGCGAACCAATTTGGATACAACATCATTCTTGAAGGAGATTCTTTAATCCCAATCTGAGCTCTAACTAGGTTTCCATGTGGCTCTAAGCCTAACAAAATCTCTAAGAATTGGCATCTCTCACCTAGGTTGGAGCTAGTCTCAAATCTCCTTGAGGCCATCTCTTCCATTACCCCATCCCACATTCGTTGAGAAGTGAATGGACTGATGGATAGGCCAGCCAACAAATGGCTTTCACAATCCATGAATAAGTTTATTTGACTAAAATGAATGGATAAAATGACAAAATATTCTCTAAAGTTGATAGCCCTAAAGCTTAGCTCAAGTGCTCATGAACCAGATGTGAGATCTCTCCTCCAGGTTGGGGAGGTCATGGGTTTAACTCTCTTGATTCCCTCGGGGTTATGTGCTTGGAACTTAGACACTGATAGTTCACCCCATTTACCATTTGTAGATCATGGGGGAGTACTTGAGCGTTATTTTGTGAGGTTTTCTTTGGAAAACAAATGCCCTAATGCTAAGGGGCTTATCTAAGTGAAGACATGTCCTACTAAAGTTTTAAAGGATAGAATTCAAACCAATGTGTCATCCAATTTAATTAAAGTCAATTCAAGTGCAATCTTGACTTCCTTCCTACCACGAGGACAATGATATAAGTGATCTTCCCTCACATAGATATCAATTGGTAGAGAATAAAACTTAATTATATATCTTAGCACATAATTCTAGGCCCAATCAACCATCATCTACCTCTAGGCAAATAGTGTGAAAAATTGTTGTTCACCTTCAAGGTAAGACATTGCTCCTCCATTCCATGTATAGACAACTTTAGGCATTCTTCTTTCTCTACAATAGTGTCTTGTGTGGATGTCCCAAGAGTGGCAATTAATTCAATGTCTTATACTTGTAATGACTAGCCAATGAGTTGTGTTTCTCTTATGTATATCCCAAGACTAGGATTGTCGAGTATAAGCACTATCCTCATGAGCTCCTTCAAACATGCTTGCATATATTTCTTTAAAATCTTGTTAATTTAACAAACATCAAACATCTTATTATATAACTTCTAAATATTATTAATTGTAATCTCACAATTAGCTTTGGTATGCGAAGGGTAAAATCACATCAAGAAATCACATGTCGGGGGAGGCTAAGTTAGGAAAGAGTTAGTGACCTTAGGTACATAAACAAATAGCTAATAATAGATGATAAAAACATATGATTGCCATATAATTATTGAAACAATAAAATATTTTTTTGTTGAAAAAATTATTCAATAAATAATATGCATAGAAAAATATCACATAATATATGTTTTATATTGTAGTGTAATGTTCATTCATTGACTATTTTGAATGTAAAGAGAATAGTCCCATATTGAAATTGCAACAAATAAAAATGCAAGAAAAATCCATTACCCAAATGTTAAAAAATCATTGATAACAACTAATTAAGTTTGTGGGCAAATGCTATGAAATATATTTTACAAATCATAGGATAATCCAATAAATACAATTATCTTTTATTTTTAGGATTCCATTGCAATGGAATGCATAATCCGAACTTTTGTGATGAAATAATGGTTATGCCATGGATTAGGAAACATAATTTATTGTAGAGAATCAACCCCTACCAATTTGTTGATTTTTCACGTGACCTTTCAACCTTTCATGTTGTTTGACATTGCAAGATCCAACTTTCCTTCATTTCTAATATCCACCGATACTTTATCTTCGGATGAAGTGTAGTACACAATGCCATTATTATTCGCGACCT
>JZKD02S2128382.1:19239-45860 GCA_000966675.3 Picea glauca
CAAACGATGTGGTTCCAACTTTGAAACTAGGCCGAGCATGCATGGGTGAGTGAGGTCTTAGATAACTTCAGACAGTGAGTTGTAGTAAGGGTGAGTAGGGGGAAGACTTGTATCAGAGAGGTGCAAAGGTCTGTTGTAAACATCGGGTTCCTAACAGACTGTGGAAGAAGACATCTAAACGCAAGATCTTCTTATGCTCAGATGCAGAAAACCAGAGAAAACAATAGTGCCACAACAAATCCTTTATCACAACATAATTGCCATAATTCGTGCGAATCAGTCGATCACGAACTCTCTTAGTATAAGATGAAAACTTAGACRGAAGAAGAAAGACTGTCTGAAATTAAACAAGAAATCTTACATACAGATGCATAACCAGAGCTAGGATATCTGTTAAAACTTTACAATCGAGAGCTTCGCTCTACCATCGATACTTACAAAATACAAAGACTGAGTTTATATACTCAGGAAAATTCTCCCCACAGAGGCGTGCCTCAGTCACCCAAAACTGGGTGTCCCTTCAATCAAACTCATACTGATATCTTTCTTTAAATGCCACCTTAACTACGCATGGCTCCTGTAAGGAGGGTAGCTGAGCTAATAAGTGTTCAGATAGCGTGTGCAGACTTCTCTGTCGAGCTGAATACTTCGGCATGGCTCCTTTGAGAAAATCGATACATAGGACTTCCTCGGGCAGACGGTTTGCCAGACCCTCCAAACCCTGTAATTAATGAGTGAGGTGAGGTTTCAACCACCCTCTCTCTTCTTCATTCACTCCGAGCAGGTACTAGGATTGAGATCAAGTTGAACTGGCACCTGGAGAACACAGTGATCCTTTCTGCAGCTAAACCCGACGCTTCGACCCTTTGCACAGTTCTTTCTATCACCCCCAAGTGACCATGGGTTGTGACCCTGTGCCTATCTTCAAAGGCGCTTTCGGCATTTCGCGTTTCGTGGACGGGAGGAGGCTGCTCCTCCTGCTTCAAGGTTAAGACAGACGAAATGACGACATGGCTTGATCATGTGCTATGCGTCCCCTTGGATGGATGGCTGAGATTTTCTCGACAATACTGTGGGCTCGACCCCTGGATGCCTTCGGCACTTCATGTCTCGCGGCTGGGAGGAGCTAGTCCTTATGCTTCGAAGTTGCGATGGGCGAAAAGGCGAGGAGCCTAATCGCGCACCACGTGTCCCTCTGGTTGGACGGCTGAGATCTTCTTGGCAATACTGTATAGCCCTTTTTACTGTCAGTGCCCTCGACACGTAACTATCGGCTAAGGCTCAAGTGCTAGTGCCCCTCACAACTCGTGACCTCGCGAGTTGGAGTGTCGAACCTTGGCACTCTCCCTCCGTGAAATCCCGAGAGGCGATGGCTCTTTTCCTTTCCACAATTCTCACGACTCGTGATCTCGTGCAACCAAAGGATATGGTCCGCCCTCCGAACTCATGAACCCCGAGTTCAAGAAATGAACCCACGCATCAACTGATCGCGATCAACGGCCCTCGTTACTTCGTGAGTTCTCCACGGAGACTTCTGACTGTTTACCTCTTTAAAAACTTCTGTGCTATACTTAGCGTGACTCGGCTGACTGCAATTACCCACCGACCCTTGATCTACTTCACAAAATAGACCTTGGATGCTGCCGACAACATTTTGCCCGCTCGCTTGACTTGCTACTTGGAAAAACAAGGATTCTCTCGTGCTGCGCTTGAGCATTTTGTGCAACTTGCAGACCCGAATGCTCTCGAGCCCATGACAAGAATTATCGCTAACAAAAAGTATATCACCAAACTAGTTATAAGGGATGCACAGATATTTAATTCCAAAGAGGATAGGGTTAAATCCCCAATGTAACATCCCCATTACCAAACTTCTCTAATACGACAATGTAACATCCCTGTTACCAAACTGTGCTGATACCACAATGTAACATCCTCATTACCAAACTACCTTGATACCACATTGTAACATCCATGTTACCAAACTCCTTTGGTTCCACAATGTAACATCCCTATTACCAAATTGGACAATGTCACACCAAGACTTTAGTGTGAAGTTTCTTCTCTACAATATTGGTCTACGCAACAAAAATTGAAGTAACGTGCACGACCCCAAGCTGGTCGTATCACACAATTTAAATTAGTGGAAGAAACACAAGACAAATGCGTGCACAAGCAATTCTAAGTTCATAAATACTACTATCTGCGCAACCACTTTGGACACATTATTATTATTGCGTGCACCAACACTCTACAGTCGCACAAAGAGCTATGTTCCCTTTTTACATGTGAGTTGTTCCTTTTGTGCTCGAAAATTATAGCCTCACATTAATTACCCATGACCGTCATCATAGAATCTACCATCATGAATACTTAACAACTTCTATGCTCTACGTATGTGACGATTACGCAAAGCTAACAATAATGTACATAAATCGACATAACTAAATATCAAATTCTTAATAGAGATAACATACACATTGCCATAACTAACAACATGTAAACACACATGACTATTACGGTCCATGTCTTGTATATGCAACAACATGTAGCTCTACAACATATAAAATCCACGTACAAATATATACACAATTGTGACACATATTAATTGAACATGCATATGCACATCATACAAGAAAATAACCCCTATAAGAAAAGAGATGATAAGTACACAACAATTAGAATAAGTACATGAGAGACACTTATCTTTTATAAAGATTCACCAACTGTGTGCGAGACTCAGAAGTTCCTCCCATCCAAAGACTTTGTTTCTCATAAAATTTCAGCAACAAGTCACCCCCGAGATGGGGCGTAAACTCCACCAGGGAAAAATGATTCTTAATGTGAAGCTAAGGTCATATAGACAACGAAAATGCTAATTCCAAGGTGCCCATTTCCACAAATATTCTACAGTCACTCATTCCCCATATGCTTGTCCCACCCCAGGAAGTGTGTCCCTTCTCTACTCAACATTCCTTCGGCTGTACTACTACCCTTCCAGGGATTCAACAAAAATCCCAACATGAAGTCTCAGAGCACTACAACTAGTGCCCAACATACCAAGGAATAATTCCCAACAAACTCTCACCTGGAGAGTATGCTCACGGGGTTGACTACCCACCTCTTCAACAACAAATCTCTAACCTGGAGAGAATTCTCATGGGCCTGACAAGACGTCTCTTCGACTACAAACAAAGTTTTTCCCAAGCACAAGGTTAAACAATAATAATCGGTTCTTGACCTTTCCTCAGAGCAGTTCTTTCTTTTACTTTCAAAAACATGTGACCCCTCACTTTGAACTCCCTATGGGTTCTTCCTTTATCTGCAAAGCTATTATGCCTATCTTGGGAAGCCTTTAAATTTTTATTTTTCTTCACCATATGTTCTTCCATTTCCCAAAGCAGATCTGGCCCAACCACTAATTTCTCTGTTGGGTTGTCCCAACTCACTAGTGTGTTGCACTTTCTTCCATATAGTGCATCAAATGGGCTCATTTTCAAAGAAGCTTGATTCTGATTTTTGTAAGAAAACTCTACCAAGTGCAGGTATTCTTCCCATTGTGATGGTTTATCCATCACATACATCCTAAGAATATCTTTGATCACCTAATTTACCCTCTCTATTTATCCATCTGTCTTAGGGGAATATGTTGTGCTAAAGTTTATATTTGTTCCAAATCCTTTGAATAGCCCTTTCCAAAAGTTCAATGTGAACTTGGGATCTCTATCAAGCACAATCGTCTTAGGTACACCATGCACATTAGCAATTTCTCACATGTATATTTCAATAATGTTGGTTGCCTTGTGTGTTGACTTCACTGGAATAAAATGGGAAGATTTAGTAAGCTTGTCTGCCACTACCATAATAGAACCATGTTCTTTAGCAGTCTTAGGTAGCTTAGTAATGAAATCCATGGTTACAACTTCTTATTTCCACTTAGGGATGGGAAAAGGTTGTAACAAACCAATTGGATGTTTGTGCTCAGCCTTGACCCTTTGACATTCAAGGCATCTAGCAATAAAATCATCAACCTCCTTTTTCATGCCCGAAGAATAGTATTGCTTCTTGACCACTACAATTATCTTCTAGTAGCCTAAATGCCCTGCATAAGGGACTTTATGCATCTCTGACAAAATCATACTTTTCAACTTCTGAACATTTGGCACATAAAACATATGCCTATACATGAGGATTCCATCCTCTTTTAGCTCATAACCTTCCAATTTATGTTGCGACATACCTTGCTATAATTTCGTCTTTATGTCCACATATTGTTTGTATGATTTGAAAACCTATGAAATTATGTCACTCAAATCGGATTTACATATTCTAATAGTTGTATCATGCACTTCCTACACCCTCCCGTTGAGTGCATCAACCACCTTGTTCTCCTTTCCTATGATATGATTTATTTCAAATTCATACTCACTGAGGAATTCTAACCACCTACTTTTTTTGGCGTTTAGACTTGGCTGTCCAAACAAATATTTCATACCACTATGGTTTGTTCTTGGCTCAAATATTGTACCCATGAGATATTTCCTCCACATATTCAAGGCATGCACTATGCCTACCGATTATAATTCATGAGTAACATAGCGCCTTTCATGCTCTTTTAGCTTTCTTGATTCGTAACATACTACATACCCATTCTGACTAAGGACTCCATCGAGCCCTTCCTTGCATGCGTCGGTGCACACCATGAAGTCTTCATCTGGATCAAAAATCCTTAGTATTGGCACACTTGTTAGCAAACTCTTCAATTACTGAAAAGTTATTTCACAATCCAGAGTCCATTTAGTTCCACACCTTTCTTTTGCAAGTATGTGATCAGGTGCGCAATTTTTTAGAAGCATTCAATAAAAATTTTGTAGTAACCTACAAATCCCATGAAGGATATCATGTCCGTGACATTTCTTGGTGTTGGCCATTCTTCAATGGCCTTTACCTTTTTCAGATCCATAACATTCCTTTATTGGAAACGATATGACCCAAATAATGAATCTGTCACTAATAAAATGAGCACTTCTCAACTTTGCATATAATTGATGCTCCCTCAACACTTGTATCACCATCCTCAAGTGTTTCTCATGCTCTTCTTCAAACTTTGAGTAAATAAGTATGTGATCTAGAAACACAATGAAAAACTTATCTAAATACTTTCTAAAAACTTCGTTCGTCAAACACATGAAGACAGATGGTGCATTTGACAACCCAAATGGCACCACTATGAAATTGTAATGTCTGTACCTTGTTATGAAGATAGTCTTTGTTATGTCTTCTTATTTAATTATTACCCGATGATATCCATATATGAGATCAATCTTTTAAAATATTTGTGCGTCCCTCAGTTGATCAAAGAGGTCATCTATCCTTGGAAAAGGATACGCGTTCTTTATGGTTACTTTGTTCAACTACCCGAAGTTGATACAAAGCCTCAGTGTACCATCCTTCTTCTTCACAAACAATAATGGGGAACCCCCAGGTGACACACTTGTGCATATATACCCCTTCTTCAGAAGCTCTTCAAGTTGCATATGTAATTCCTTCAGCGTTGACGTACTCATCCTATAAGGATTCTTAGATACACGAGATACTCTTGGTATTAGGTTTATAGAGAAATCAATATCTCTTTTTGGTGGCAACCTCGATATCTATTTAAATACATCTTCAAATTCTTTCAAAATTGTGCAGTCTTCCACATCTGGAACTTTATCCTTAGGTGCCTCCTCCATGTGCATTTCAAATAATTAACATCCTTTCCTATATATTTTATTTAATTGCAAGGTTGAAACTTCTCTGATAGTTACAACTCTTGGAATTCCTTGAACTGTTCTTAAGTTTCCTTCCTCATCCAAGCAAGTAAATTCCATATTGTAACAGTCCAAAATAACACGATGCTAGTCCAACCAATCCATACCAATGAGGAAATCATATGATCCCAAAGATATGACATTCAAATAAGATTTTGTGTGTATTCAATTCATATCTAATGGACATGCCTTAACTATCTCACTAATTTTCCTTTTTTCTCCAGTAGCTAACTGCACCAACTAAAGTTTGTTGAGATTTCTTCTTGGAATTTGGAATCTTTCCACCATATTAATATCTAGATAACTATGACTAGCTTCTAAATCAATTAAAATAGCAATGGGTTGGCCATTAATCTTACCTTCCACTTCAATCACGTGTGACTGAAACTCAACTTGCTTGTTATCCAGGGTTGTGTAGTTCCTTGGTACATTTCGACCCATGTCTTCAACTGTCACAACTTACTCCACATTATGTGTCATCCTCACTTTCTCACCTCTTTGAGGGTAGTCTCTATACATGTGATCTCCGCCACATCCCCAACATTGAATATGTTTTCTTGGTCTTTTCCCCATTG
Source organism: Picea glauca (assembly GCA_000966675.3). Classification (NCBI taxonomy): domain Eukaryota; kingdom Viridiplantae; phylum Streptophyta; class Pinopsida; order Pinales; family Pinaceae; genus Picea; species Picea glauca. The sequence goes on from JZKD02S2128382.1 coordinate 25,628, forward strand.
TCTCAATCATTCTAGGCTTCTTGGGAGTTGGATTTCCTTGAGAAGTATTTATGAAAAATGGTGGCTTAGTCCCCTTCTTCCTCTATTCCACCTTTCTTTTCATCTTGTCTTCCCAAGCCTTTTGGAAGACCGGTCTTCCTTTTTTTTTGTCATAGAGGCATTTAGCTTGCCTTATGGTTTCCTCCAAGGTCTTCGGGTCATCATATTATATCTTGTCACTAATAAAAGGAGGCAATCCACTCAAGTACCTCTGAATCTTAACCTGCTCATCCTTGATGAAAGGGACATATTTAGAAACTCTAAAATTATCCTTTCATACTCATCTATTGTCATGCTCCCAAGCTTGAGTTCAAATAATTCCTTCATTTTCTTGTCATAGTACTGCTTTGTTAAGTATTTCTTTTGGAAATATTTTTTGAACTCTCTCTAAGTAACATTATTCTCATCAATGTGTTGCACTTGCATGAGTTGATCCCACCACATTGATTATTTTCCTTTAAGATGATAGATGGAAATTCCCCCTTCTGACTGTACAAAATAATTATGCAGTTGGAATTATTTCCTCATACACAACAACTGGGTCTCTGCATATTCATCCTTCTTGTGCTCACCATCAAAGGTAGGAGGCTTGATCTTATTCATTTATCCCTATAGTTCGTCCACCCCAATCTTTCTCTCTTTCTGTCAAGAAATGGACTTGAGTTTATTCACACTCCCCTAAATGAATGCTTTGTTGAGTGGTGATGATTCCTATCAACACTTATTGATTCTCTTCTTTTACCATGAGACGTGTGACTCCTGTTCTTTCTTGACTCATTCTCCTTATCCATATTCTTTTCTATTCTATCCAAGATTTGCATCAACTTGATATTGAAGCCATCGTGTTGATCCTTGTCTTTCATAAGCCTCTCATTATCATCTTTATAGCTTTGGTCATATTTTTGCAGAGCCTTTATGGTCTCTACCAAATTTATGTGTTTCTCCTTTGATTCGGTACTATCGATACCCATGTCGATATACAAACCCATGAATTCGTCATCATCGTTGTAATTTCTCTGTGCATCTTCCATGCTTTCGATTCTCTGTGTTGATTTTGTCATGATCTTATCACTGTTAATTTTGCAAAATGTGTAGACAGTAAGATTTGTTAGACAAATGCATGTGACAAATTCATGAAACTCCACATTATTTCGTCAGAATCCTTTCTTTTGATTTCCTAGAATGATTTTTAACATCCCAAAATCTAGTGTGCATGCCCCGCGCATCAATGTTTTTGCGCGCATCAAAGCTCTGCACCGTACACCAATACTTAGCGTGCACGCCAATTTCATGCTAGTCTTGGGCCCATACAAGTCCAATATTGAACTTGTGGCTTTGATACAACAATGTAACATCCCCAACCACCAAACTAATCTGATACCACAATGTAACATCCCTATTACCAAACTTATCCAATACCACATTGTAACATACCCATTACCAAACTGCTCTGATACCACACTGTAACATCCCCATTACCAACTTTCTTTGATACCACAATGTAACATCCCTTTTACCAAACTAGACAATGTCACACCAAGACTTTAGTGCACAGTTTCTGCTCTACAACATTGGTCTACGCCAAAAAAATTGAAGTAATACGCACAACCCCAAGCTGGTCATATCACACAATTTAAATCAGTGGAAGAAACACAAGACAACTACACGCACAAACAATTCTGAGTTCATAAATACTACTATAAGTGCAACCACTTTGAACACATTATTACTACTATGCACACCAACACTTTGGAGTCGCACAAAGAGATATGTTCCCTTTTTACCTGTGAGTTGTTCCTTGTGTGATCAATGATTCTAGCCTCTCCTTAATTACTCATGACCATTTTTATAGAATTGAACATCAAGAATACTTAACAATTGATATGCTCTACATATGCAATCATTACGCAAAGCTAATAATAATGTGCACAACTCAACATAACTAAATATCAATTGTTTAACAGAGATAACATACGCATTGACATAATTAACAACATGTAAACACATGTAACTGTCACAACCCATGTCTTATATATGCGCCAAAATGTAGCTCTACAACATATAAAATCCATGTACAAATATATACACAACTGTGACACATAGTATATTCAACATGTATATCAACATCATACGGGAAAATAACCCATATACGAAAATAGACAATAATCACACAACAATTAGAATAAGTGCATGAGAGACACTTCTCTTTTATAAAGAGTCGCCAACTGTGTGCAGGACTTAGACGCTCCTCCCAGCCATAGACTTTGTTTCTCATAAAATTTCAGCAATAGGTCACCCCCGAGATGGGGCGTAAAATCCACCAGGGAAAAAGGATTCCTAATGCCAAGATAAGGTCTTATATTATCGGAATTCCTCAGCCCAAGGTACCCACTACTGCAACTAGTCTATAGTCCCTCATTCCCCACATGCATGTCCCACCCCATGATGTGTGCCCCTTCTCTACTCAACAGTCCTTTGGATGCCCCACTTCCCTTCCAGGGCTTCATCAATAGGCCATATATAAAGTCTCAAATCACTGCAACTAATGCCCAACATACTAGGGAACAATTCCCAACAAACTCTCACCTAGAGAGTATGCTCACGGACTTGACAACCCACCTCTTCAACAATAAATATCTCAACTAGAGAGAATGCTCACATGCCTGATAACCTGCGTCTTAGACTACAAACCATTTTTTTCCACAGCATAGAGTTAAACAATAACAATTAGTTCTCGAACTTTCCCTTGGAGCAGTGTTGATCCAAAAAACATGAAAAAATGAATGAATCCCCCAAAATACACTAAGGCCAACAATATATATTACATGCATTAAACTAGACACTTATCACTTTCAGGTTTAGATTTATCCACTTGGTGACTTGTTCCCATTCCACGTGAACTTGAGATAAATAAAATATCCATAAATTACACTTTTCGAAAATATTAATAAAATATATCCTTGGGCTTAAGCCCCTCTCATAAACTCTGGCCTCCTTTTCCCTTTTTCGGTGGAGTTTATCCCCCCCCGTGTCTCTTTTTCTTCTGAGTATGTTTGCGTGCAACGATATAATATTATTCATAGCTTGAGTGTGATTACATTATACAAGGATAGACACACTAGCCTAATTTCATCCCAACTCACCAGCCTCATAACCACACAGGCTCTCCGACCTCAAATACATATGCATCCATATACATGTATACATAACTCGATTTGATGCACACTTGTAGGTAATCCTTGTGCACTTACTCAAGTGCACACAACCTTGTGAAATTTGCACACCCTTTTCCTTGCTGCGCAATCCTTGCGCACAACGCTATGGAATGTGTGCACCCTTTATTCAATAAAAATTATCGTGCACTATGTAGGTGGGTGCAAAACCAAAACTTGGTGCCAATGGTTCACGAGCCTATATGTACATTTACATTTACACTTAGTACCAACGACTCACCAACCTATATGTACAATTACAAATGGGTTTCAGACTAGGGACATTACATTTAAATAGACCGAGGATCTCAGGTGTCAAAAGGGATAAAGAATGTTTGTCGTTTTTTTGCGTAATATTTTGGGTGTAGGGAAAGAAAGCATAGAACGAATATTGCAGTGTTTGAGAAGTTGTTTCTTAGAAAAACAAGTTTTGAAATTATTGAGATGGTGGTTGTTGATTCTTGGGTATTTAGAGGAAAATGTGAAACATCATGTGGATTTTCTAGTCAATTATGTGGGGTTTCCATTGAATTATCTTGTTAGGAATCCATCTCTGTTTGGATAGAGTTTGGAGAAGAGGTTGATTCATCGGTACAAAATATTGGAGGCATTGAAATCCTTGCAAGTGTTGAAATCAAAGTTGAATTTTCATAGAATATTTAGTTGCACAGAAAAATGTTTCTTGGAGAAATATGTTAATAAGAACGTTGACTCCTCAATTCCGCAGATATTTATCATAGCGGGAAAGTTGAGTATTAACAAGGAGACGAAATGAATGTGTTTGAGTCAACAAAATTTACATTGTTGGCAAGTTCGTCAACATCTTGTATATGATTTTTGTTGCACACAATTATTCTTTTCCTTGGCTACAAAACCTTGTTCAATTCAAGGTAAAGTTCACCCTCCTTGTCCTCTATTTCCTTTAAATGTGTAATCAAACTTGGACACAAGAAAGACACATAACAAATATTGATTTGTTATTAATACAAGACCATATATTTTCTGTTGTGGACTCGTTTAATGAGCATGGGTTGAGCTACCTTTGATTGTATAGTTGTCTCATCATCAAATACCTCTCTCATCTTTGTAAAAATTAATCTTAGCTATGCACTCATATTGATGCATCATGTTACCAATTTTCATTCTTAAAATATTTAGGGATTTTATTCATGGTGTTAATAATTAGTCCAATGTAATCTACAATGTTTGCTTCATTTGTTTGATGAAATGATCCATTACCCATGTCTATCTATATATGCATTTTAAAAACAGGGTTTATGATCCATATTAGCACTTATTAGTATTTCCTTGTTATCATTATTATTATTGTCTAGAAAACATGGTTTTTTATCCTTATTATAACTTATTGGTACACATTTCTTCATTTGAAGTATTCATTTGTAGGTCTCAAACCCAAAAGTAGTTCAAATGATATAATATTTTGAAATTGTTTGTGTATCCTTGGGCCAATCTAAATTCCTTGCATAATTGTAAGGTCTACTTGGGACGGTGACACTGCGGAAAAACTTGGGATGGAACTTGTGACTACTGATATCTACCCACTCCATCAGTGAATGAACTTAAACTACCTTATATTGATTGATATTGAAGAGCCCATTTTATTTAGTGATATGTGCACCTATGCCTATTATCATAGTAATTAAAGTTGATTGTGCAGTATTGAATGATTATTAAGTAGTTGCAATGGAGGGATCATATCTTTTGAGAGCGAGTGGTTTATGATGTGTAGGGACTTTGTGCCCAAGTTTCTTTGGATGAATAGATGTATGCATGTGTGGGCATGTTTTCTCCTACAATACCTTTTTTATTACAACTTGAGTGGGTCTAATGGTTAAGAACACATGTTTCTTCCTAGGAGGTTGTAGGTTCAAATCCATAGAGGGTAGGGTATGTACACCTTTGTAGACTTTAGCAGTCCTTTAGCAATGAAATCCTTGCACTGAGGGGGTCTCTTGTCCCATAAAAAAGAGAGTGTCATACACCAATTTGATGTCTTACTTAGCCTTGACATTAAAATTAGATTATTAATATATAATGTAGAGTTTATATTTTCCATAGATTTCAAAGTATATTGTGTAGAGTTTCTATTTTCTATGGTTTTCAAAACACCCTTCGAATATTGTGGCCCTAGTTATTATTATTTAAGTCTCACAATTGTTGAGCACTAAGGCCTTAGAACTTCTATCAATCAGTTCAATCTCTTCCTGAGTATTCATAGCTATTAGAGAGCTTATGATCGATCTCATTCCAAGCCCCGCCACTTTGAATAATAATTCCTAGCAATCAGTTGTATATAAGTAATAAATTATATCTACCCTTTGCTACGGCTCCTATTTATACCAGTTTTTAGCGATTATTTATGCATTCAGAAATGCAATTTAAACAATAGCAAATTGAGATTTTGTCCAAATTTATATCGTCGGGTTCCGACAAAAAACACTAGACAATGTCATTATATAATATAGGGGCCCCACCTCATATAAATTAGTTCTTTTATTGGGTAATGGGATTGTAGAAAATTGACCCCTACATTATTTAAGGCGCTCGTCCCCGCCCTATTATTAAATAATTTAAGGAATCCATATACCCCTAAAGTAAATGACTAAAAAGGAGGATTTGCAATTTTGCCACATGTTCTTAGCCACTGTAATCAAGCAGTAAGGGATTGGACATATCAAGATTAAGCCCCACAAATTTACTTAATTATAATAGAGGGAAACTCAAAAATAGAGTTTCTATTTTCAATGAATCTAAAAAAGAATTAGTCAAGCATTTTTTTTTTGTTCATGTTTTCAAACCAAAAAAATCATTCGAGAAAAAAAAAAAATGGGTTCATTTTCATGGTTGAAATGGGTTGTTGACAACCTCTTCAAGGGATTATTGATGTAACATGAAGTATGATATTGTCATTTTTCATTTTCTCTATGAATATACTGTGACCTTTATTCACAACATTTTTCTCTGTGGAACTGTAAGAGATTTTAATATTACATCAGGAAAAATTACATGATACACAAAAACTTCTTCCAAAGCATAGTCTTTTTGCGATGATAGTAGGCTGAAGTTTGGATTGTCTTTTTGGCCATTGTAACTTTCAGCAAATATTCCAAATGCCTTTACAACACACTAAAAAAAAATGGGAACATAAATCCCCTAATACCCTTACAACACACTAAACGAAAAATCCCCTAACTCCCTTACAACACACTAAGTATCATCAACCTCGTCTTCTTCTACTAACATTGGCGATCAACCTTGGAATTTGACGTTCCACATATCGTTTTTTTTCGTTTCAAGACGTATTTGACAGGACCCTTCAAATTAAAAAGGTAATGAATTAAAATAATAAAATCATCAATTTGATGTTCATACGTGACGGTAACATGTCAAAATTATTTATAATTGTAGTGTTGGCAATTTGAATTGGGCCACATGCCACAGTGTATACCTACATCCAATTTTGTGATACAATGTTACATGCCACAATTAAGTCATATTGCGTAAATTGTACCTATTGTATGAAAAATCTCTTTGATTCCTTAATCATGTGTTCCTATACCTAGTAATAGAGAGTAATAGTCATTAATGTTCTCACCTGTGTCGGTTGTGCAGAGATGCAACATATAAAATCTCTCCAATATGCATGTTGTTGTAGTTTTTGCTGCAAAATGCTTCCAAAGGTTTGTAAAAATTTTGAGATTATTGGTACCCAAGGAATGTTTGCAGGGTAGTTCCATGATTGTTGAATTTGCAAGGAAAATCTTGCTTCTAGGTTATGTAAGGGAGCATTGCGGGTAGTGTAGAAATTATTACCATTGTGTATAGGATTAATGCCAACAAATATTTATATCCATGGTCATACAAAACTTGAAAGGATTAAAGAATTCATTGCTTGATTAAATTAGAAGAACCTAGGGGAATTTTGATCACCACTAAATGGCATTGTCGAATGAAAATTGCAACCTCGCCATGATTTGACAAAGCAAATCTGTTGCGTTCCAGCAAGAAACCCATATTCGACTATTGGTCTTGATCTCCATATGAAAACATTCAGATATGTTGGCATGAGAATCATCGACTCAATAAGTGCCAAGAAATGGCACTACCAGTGAGAAAACCTATCATGGAACAAAAATTAGAATGATAACAAGAAAAATGGTGAAGGCCTAGTCATAAATTCCCCAGATTTCATTGCATGTCAAGGTCACGAATAATAATGGCATTTTGTACTTTCACACAATCTAAAAGTTGGTCATCAAACCTTTTAAAGGTAAATTATTTTGAAAGTTATTGTTATTGTTATTGTTATTATTTAATTATCAAACAATCCATCCATAACTATTTATTCTTTTTTTTTAATTCATGTATTGCATTTTCCACATAAATTTATGGACCCTAAATGTCATGAGAGAAACCCTTAAACAAAACACCAAGGAAAGGAAATAAATATGATTTGTAATTTCTCTGTAAGAGAAACCCTTAAACAAAGCACTAAGAATGTGAGCAAATATGATTTATAATTTCTCAAAAGACAAGAGTCTTGGTATTACAATAGTTAAATCAATAAATTGGTAGGGGTTGATTCTCTGCAATAAGCTTTGTTTCCAATTCCATGGCATAACCATTATTATTAGTTGGCTTGATTTCATCGCAAAAGTTTGGATCATGCATTCCATTGCAATGGAATCCTAAAAATAAAAGATAATTAGATTTATTGATTATTCCATGATTTGTAAAATACATTTCATAGCATTTTCCCGCAAACTTAATTAATTGTTATCAATGATTCTTCTACCATTTGGGTAATGGATATTCCTTGCATTTGTATTTGTTGCAATTTCAATATGGGACCATTATATTTACATTCAAAATACTTAATGAATGAACATTACACTACAATATAAAACATATATTACGTTATATTTTTCTATGCATATTATTTATTGAATTCTTTTTTCAACTAAAAATTATTTTGTTTTTTCAATAGTTATATGACAATCATATGTTTTTATCATGACCGATTATTAGCCATGTGTTTATGCATGTAAGGTCACTAACTCTTTCCTAACTTAGCCTCCCCTTATATGTGATTTCTTGCCATGATTTTACCTTTAACATACCAATGCTACATGTCAAGCATTGTAAAGTGAATTATTTAAGAGTGTTATAGTTCACAAAATTGTGAGCTTACAATTAATAATATTTAGAAGTTATATAATAAGATGATTGATATTTGTTAAATTAACAAGATTTTAAGGAAATATATGCAAGCATTTTTTAAGGATCTCATGAGGATAGTGCCTATACTCTATGTTATCAATATAATAATTTTTATATGGAATCCAAGTCTCAGGACTTAGAAAGAGGCTAAATCGATGTAGAGGTGTGATAAACTGGAGGACATGGGCACATCTATCGGACATGGCTAATTCTAGCGGAAGTGTGAAGTTGATGGGACTCGGCGGGTCATGGATCGTGGGCGCCATAGATCAATGGTCATGGAGCATATCGGGCTGAGAACTAGCGTGGAGGTTAATTTTTTGAAATCGGGCTGATAAGAATACTACGGTTTCATCTCGAGATCACGTGGCGCCATCGGATGCATTTCGAGGGGAAAAGCAGGTGAATTCGAAACCCCTCAATCACTCCCCGAAATCACGTGTCAAATTGTTGGAGTTACTTCACACACACCTAGGATTTCTTTTTCCTAAGGTTTTTCCTTGTTTATTAGTCATAATTAGTCATTATCGAGTCTTATATTTTAGGAGAGAATATTCCACCTGGAGAATATTCTCTTTCAGTTGACACTTTAATTTGACTAGTTGAGTTGAGTTTAGATGTTGCATTGGGATTGTCACCATGCAACATTGTGTCATCACCATGATAATTCAAAATTGCCTTGGTATAATCACCAAAGTGGCACATTAGCCTTGATTCCATGAGTTAACTCCTCACTACTCTTTGTTCAGTTAGTTAACTAAAGACTAGTTGAATAGTTAACTCAACTAGGTGGCAGTTCACTCCCGTAACTACTTGAGAGACTAGAATAGGTGGAAGTTCACTCCCGTAACTGCTTGAGAGACTAGAATAGGTGGAAGTTCACTCCCGTAACTATTGGTGTGTGTCCATATCACTCTATACCACCACTATGGCACATTGGTTCACCTCAATTTGAACTCATTGAGTTATACATAGTATATCATGTGTAAATTATTCATTATTCACAATGGTTAATGAGAATTCTTTCATTCTTTCTCTCCTTCTTCTTCTTTCTTCTATTCTCTYTGYAAATGTGTGTATCATTRTTTAGCTAAATCTATTATGTGTAGTTTCAACACATTTACATGGTATCAGAGCCGATGGACTGCTAAGCAAAAGATACACCAAAWTTTTTTGCAGGTACAAAAGATTGAAGATAGCGGAAAGATGGAATTCCAAAAAGAATTCATTCTTACACCTTACAACTATTTTKCATGGAAGGAGAAAATAGCCATACATCTCTGATCCATAGGKTTGTACAGGTTAAGCATGAATATATATACAAAGMCAACATCGTCCATAGAAAAATCCAAGTACTTAAATCGCATGGATGAGGCACTCGAAACAATTTGCAGTCTTATTTCTCCCAATCTCCTTTTTCACATATCTTCTTGTAAGACTCCCAATGAAGCCTGGAAAACCTTGGAAGGGCTCTTTAGAAAATAGGATGAGATGAGGGGACACATGCTGGAGGTGGAGCTTCTCACATTGGATCCAAAAATCTTCGACAACATCCAAGATTTCTTTACAAAATTCAAGCATTTACTGTCGCACCTGAAAGCTTGCGGGGTTGATAAATCGACGGAGGATAAACAAATGGATCTTACCATTCTCTCCAAGCTTGGTCCTGAATTCTCTGTATTTGTATCCACATTCCATACTGTTAGATTCTCCTTTGGAGCCACCTGGAAGATGCCTTCTCTTGAGGACTTTATTGAATCCATGACATAAGAGCAAACCAAGCTCATCAACATGGGCACAATCAAAGGCCCAAGGGCGCATGCACTCACTGTGCATGATGGCAGCCACAAATATCATAAATCTAAATATAAAAATAAATGGAAAGCTCACGCACATTCGAAGAAGGAAGGGTACACAAAACCCTTCACCGATGCTTCCAGATCCAAAGGAGAAAAGGGAAGAAAAGGAGAGAAATGCATGTACTGTCACAAAGGATTCCATTCAGAATCTGCATGCATGCAAAAAAAAAAATATTTGATGTCTCAAATACTTCAGCAAAAAAATCTTGGATATTGCATCCCCAAGGGTGCAAAGAAGAAGAAGCCAGAAGATCTGAATTCCAAGAAAGGCAATTCTAGCCATGCCTTGATTTCCATCAACTCCTCTCTCGATGCTTGGATCGTTGATTCAGGAGCATCACATCACATGTCTGCCTCAAAAGAAGTATATTCTTCTTTGGATGCATGCAAAGGTCCTCCTATTCTGATGGGGGACAACTCTTCTGTTGAAGTCACCGGCAAAGGAAGGATTGAACTAACCAATGGAAGCTTCGAGAACGTGCTGCATGTTCCCAAACTTTTTNGACATGATTAATCCACAATGGGGATTAATCCAATAACAATAATAATAATAATGACATGATTAATCCACAATGGGGATTTAATTCAATAATAATAAGAATGCTCTTCGTAGTTACATTATTTCAACACTAGATTGTATACATTTCCTGAATTCATTGAACCTGATTCTGCTTTACTGCTTACTCATGCTGATGAAAGTAGTAGAATATGGCATGAAAGGTTTGGACATTTGAATTTCAGATACATGCAACAGCTTAGCAAGCACAAATTGGTTGATGGTCTGCCAGACATCCATTTCTCCAAGGGAGTATGAGGGATGTGTTCTCGGAAAACACCCTCAAGAGAAATTTGACAAAGGAAAGTCTCAGCGAGCTTCCACACCTTTAGATCTGATCCACAATGACCTTATGGGTCATTTTCAGCATCCATCCATTAGAAAAGCGAGGTTTTTTCTCATTTTTGTTGATTATTTCTCACGTTTTACTTGGATCTACTTTCTCAGGCAAAAATCTGAGGTCTTTCAACACCTCAAAGATTTCAAAGCCTTGGTTGAGACATAGTCCGAAAAAAAGATCAAAGTCCTCCGAACTGATAACGAGGGAGAATGTGGAAATCATGAGATCCATAATATTTTCCATGAGGTAGGGATTCAGTTTCAACATATAGTTCCCTACACTTCATAGCAAAATGGAGTTGCTGAGCGGAAAAATAGATCTCTAAAGGAGATGGCTTCTTGCATGTTGCATGCAAAGTCACTACCACAGAGACTATGGGCCGAAGCACTTAACTATGAAAAATACATCAAAAATAGATCTCCTCATAGATCTTTCAAGGACAAGACCCGCTACGAGGCTTGGAGTAGCCTCAAACCAGAAATGACCCACTTCTGCATTTTTGGTTCACGTGCATGGGCCCAGATTCCCTCTTAAAAGAGGAAGGCACTTGATCCACATAGCACTGAGTGCATTTTTGTTGGATACCCTGACGGTGCGAAGGGATATTGTCTTATTGATCTTTCCTTGGACCAGTTCATCATTGAGCGTAGTGTCCAATTCGAGGAAAGTATCTCACATGTACCTCAATAATCGCATGTAGACACCTTCACTCTTCCACCTATCCGAGATGATGAGCATGCACATGCCGACTCTTCTTCAGACGAGAGTTTTGATTCATAGAACTCAAATTATTTAGATTTAGAGTCAATATAATCATATGTAGAGTCAGAGCATCCAGATGCAGTTGTAGAGCTAGATCATCCAGATGTAGTTGTAGAGCCAGAGCAGAGGCCCAAGTGGGCACATACTACTCTTCAGGATGCAGGGGATCTCGTAGGTGATCCAGCCGATACGAGGAGGACTCAATCTGATTTAGAGAAGCCTCTTTTTGCACTCATTTCCACTGAACCATTTCCTTCTAGGCATCTTTTCTTGGTTCAGTCTTCAGATCCACAGTCTTATGGCGAGGTTGCTGGAAATCCCTTTTGGGAATCTGCCATGCAGGAGGAGTACAACTCCCTCATCGAGAACCAGACTTGAGATCTGGTTCCCCTTCCTTTTGGGAGGAAAATTGTCAGATGCAGATGGGTCTATAGGACCAAGAGTGCATCGGATGGACAGATCAACAGATACAAATCCAGGCTTGTTTCCAAAGGCTTTCAACAAGTTCATGGTATTGACTATGATGAGACCTTCGCTCCAATAGTGAGGATGGATTCCATACGATTGTCACTTGCCATTGCGACATCTAAGGGATGGGAAGTCCGTCAGATGGATGTGAAGAATGCATTTCTTCATGGTTATCTCTCTAAGGAGATCTACATGGAGCATCCCCAGGGATTTATGCAGGACTCATCTTTGGTCTGTCGACTGAAGAAGTCACTTTATGGCCCCAAATAGGCTCTGAGGGCATGGTATGCCAAGATGGACTCCTACCTATTGTCACAGAACTTTGTACATTGTAAATCAAACCCGAATGTATACATGCTCGGGACGGATGATTCACTTCTACTTTTAGTTATGTATGTCGATGATTTGCTGATCACCGGTTGCTCGACTTCAGTGATATTTATAGTCAAGAGGATTCTTCATGATAGGTTTTTGATGATGGACATGGGTCCGCTACACTTATTCCTTCGACTTGAGATCAGTCAGGATGCATCGGGCATCAAACTGTCTCAAGCCAAGTATGCACCAGAACTCCTTGAGAGATTTCACAAGACAGACTGCAAGTCTGCTCTGACTCCTTTCCTATCAGGAGTCAAACTTGAGTATGGTGGGGAGACTCCACTGGTTGACAACACACTGTACAAACAACTAGTGGGGAGCTTGTTGTATCTCACACACTCCAAACTAGACCTCTCATATGTAGTTGGCACAGTTTCCAGGTTCATGCAGGAGATGCATGAGCTACATTGGAAAGCTGCAAAGCGTATCCTTCGATACGTACAGGGAACCATCACCTTTTGGATTCATTATGCATCAAACTCTACATTAGATCTCATTGGGTTTACTGATTCCAACTGGGTTGGCGATAGCATTGATCGCAAGTCCACATCTGGTTACTCACTCAGTCTTGGTTCCAGGCCTATCTGTTGGTCGAGCAAGAAGCAAGCTTCCATTGCTCTATCTTCAGCCAAGGCATAGTACAAAGGGGTAGTTAACATAACCATTCAAGCTATGTGGCTACAACATTTTCTCACTAAGTTGGGCATCCATTTTCATGGGTCAATCGTCATCTGGTGTGACAACCATAGCACTTTGAAGTTCTACAGAGATCCAATTCAGAGGCAGCAGATGAAGCACATCGAGATCCACATGCACTACATCCGGGACTTAGTACATGAGGGGATCATCGACTTATAGTTCTATCCTTCAGCAGAATAGACAATGGACATTTTCACCAAGACCTTCACTGAGCAGAAGTTCCATTCTCTGCGAGGTCATCTTGGAGTGAAGGACAAAGTTGCCTAGCAACTGTAGTTCTTCTTTTTACATACATTGTACCTTGAGGGGGGGGTTTTCCCATGAGGTTTTCCCTCTTTCCTCACTTTATTTTCAGTGTATCTTTTGTACTTGGGTACCTAATATGGCCTCATTGCTGGGACCCAATCTTTATTTTCACCATAGTGATGTTCAGGGGGGTGTTGGAGTTACTTCACACACACCTAGGATTTCTTTTTCCTAAGGTTTTTCCTTGTTTATTAGTCATAATTAGTCATTATCCAGTTTTATATTTTAGGAGAGAATATTCCACCTAGAGAATATTCTCTTTCAGTTGACAAGTTGAGTTGAGTTTAGATGTTGCATTGGGATCATCACCATGCTAATTTGACCTTGCCTTGGTATCATCACAAAAGTGGCACATTAGCCTTGATTCCCTGATTTAACTCATCACTACTCTTTGTTCAGTCAGTTAATTGAAGACTAGTTGACTAGTTAACTCAATTATGTGGTAGTTCACTCCCGTAACTACCTGAGAGACTAGAATAGGTGGCAGTTCACTCCTGTAACTGTCTGAGAGACTAGAATAGGTGGCAGTTCACTCCCGTAACTGTTGGTGTGTGTCCAGATCACTCTAGACCACCACTATGGCACATTGATTCACCTCAAGTCGAACTTATTGATTTATACAAAGTATATCATGTTTAAATTATTCATTATTCACAACAATTAATGAGAATTCTTTTATTCTTTCTCTTCTTCTTCTTCTTTCTTATATTCTCTCTGCAAATGTGGGTATCATTGTTTAGCTAGATCTATTTTGTGCAGGTTCAACACATTTACACAAATGTCATTAAATGTGTTAAATCCAAGGGTCACATGTGGAAAGGAAAATTGACGGCCAGTCAAATCATCTCGAAACACTTGTTTGGGCGCCATTCGTCCATGAGATGCCAAGTAAGCACCGCCAAATAACCGATTTAAAGAATCATCTTTGGAAATTGATGATCGAACATTATAAGTCGCTATCCCTGTAAGGACTTTCGTCAGTAGCTCATGATTAGCACTCAATGGCGACTGTTACTCAAAACACAGGTGAAATTACTCTATTTCGTGTAACTAACGTTTTATTCCAGAGCAGGATAACTGCAAATCGAACCATTCATCCAATTCTTGTATAGTTGAGATAAATAGGATCCTGTTTCCGGGCAAACCAAAGGAAATGGAGGAGAAAGATCCAACAACTTTCAACAAACCGGGAAATTCAAATAGTATGAAAAAATTATCAATTAAGAAGAAAGAAAGGCATGTTGTGCAAATACTGGCAACAAAATTTCACATAAAATCTGCAGATGAACCAGGATTAGGTGAAGAGATCATATTGAATCCTATTATGAAGGATTTGATCATTAATGGATATGCATACGGATGCTACATGCAATCTGGCAAGAGTAAAATAAACAAGCGACAAAAGAAGGAGACTAAAGATGGAATGGTCGAAGGTACTGAAGAAAACCAGCCTGGTTGGCTTGACACCTTAAAGGAAAAGATTGCAAACCCGAAATAAACTGCAAGCTAAATTAAGTATATTTCAGGGAATCTTGTGATGATGCAGTGGCATTCAGGGTAAAAATCTCAAATATTTTGGTTTTATGTTTGTAACATTCCTTAGAAAGTAGGAGTTCAGGTTTGGCACGTTACTCCCTCTGTCACCTATATCTATTTTTGGAATCTTGGAGAAGATGATCCATTTTGGATCTCGTATGTAATTTATCTATATATACTATTAAAAAGATAAGTGAATGGTTGGATTTACCGGAGAAGGGCACGCCTTTATAGTAGGAGAACTTTGTAATTTCTTATGGATTTTAATATAAGCATATAAGGTTTTCTAGATAGCCGACATTCATCACGGTGTTGATGTTCAGTATGTTCTCTTGTATTTCATATTCATGAATGTGTTTTTCTGCTAGCGATAATTGAAATGAAGGGTTGGATATTCCAAGACATGAAAGCGAATATGAACATAGAACAATTGATTGGAATATTGAGCATAAAATTGATAATATCATAGGTCCTCTTGAAGTTTTAAATGCTAATGATTTTGCAAAGGATTATATTCCACTTATTGAAAGAGAGGGAACTTATGTAGCTTATGATCCACCCCATGATAAGCATGGAGTTGATTGTTTCATATATTCATTTGTAGACAGTCAAGAAGATGAGTTTGCAAATCAGCTTGTTGAGGAACAGGTTGATGTCCCAAGCTTTTTATTGTTAGATGACATTGCAGATGTTGTTGATTTTCCTATATATGATGAATATGATGGTGATTATGATGTTGACTTCCTGAAACAACCAGTTGCATGTTCTTTATCAGAAAATATTCCTTTTCAACAGTTTAGTGAGAGAAATCAGCCTGCATATCACCGTTACAAAGAAGAAAGTACTGAAACAACTAGAGGAAATTCTTTACCTTTATGCTTTTCTTCATTTAAATTGTTTAAAGAAAATTCTAAGATCATCATTGAAGCAAAGAAATGTGTGCTGATGCCAAATCACATTGATTCATGAAACAAATTGACAAGAAATTGCAGCAATATTCTCATGTGTTTGATGACTCTCTTACTTGTTATATAGAAGGTCTTGTCAGTTCAAAATTGCAGCCATTGGTTAAAGATGAATCTAAAATGAGTGTGCTCAAAAATCCAAAGAAATTGAAAAATGTGCATATGAAATAAATGAATAAAATGAAGAAATTTTTGAATCAGGTGTAAGAACCTTGCCATTATGTTTTGCTTCTTTCAAATTGCTCAAGCAAAATGTTAATAATGTTTCAGATCAAAAACCCTCCAGGCATGATGTTGAATATAAAGAAAGCAATAGACTTGCAAATGAAAGATATATTCCATTATGTTTCTCTTCCTTTGAATTGTTAAGAGCCAATCACGAGCAGACAGAGAAAGATGGTAAAAGCGTTGTTGTTCAAAGTCATTTGCCTTCTTCTGAAATTGATGAAGATATTCAACTAGATTTCTAGCAAAACAAAGTGTTTCAAAGTTGTCTTTCTCCCCTAGTGAATGATGTAGTTGTTCAAATTATAAGTAGCTTGGACATGTATGAAGACTCTGAGACCTCATCTATGGAGACTTTGAGAAATGAACAAACAAATGGCATAGAGTTTCATGGAGACAATAAAACAGTGTATGTCATGATTCAATAAAAAATGCAGAAAGATCATAAAGAAGCAGTTGTTTTACTTTATTCCTTTGAATATTATGGTTCTAAGACTCGAGAATAAGAGAAAAGAAAACCAACACTTGTGAAGATGGCATGTCCTTATGTTGTGGTTCATCGAAAATAAATATTTTCTCATATTTTTCATGACCCTGTGGCATATTATATGGAGAGTTTTAACAATCAGAATTTACAGCTTGTGATGGGTTGTAAGATTAGCGATGAATATGATGGCCAATCAACGTCAATGTTAGATATGGATTACTTTCTACCAGGGGTTTCATTTCAACCAACACTGTCTTCTGATTTAGAAGATTGTTATTCCCAGCAGTCTCAACAGATTTTTCAGCCTCTTGGTGGCAATTAACGGGGTAAATCACATGAAAGAAAGAATGCAGTGGAAGAATTGAAACATGATTGTTGTTTTATGCATGTGTTGGAAGATCCATTTGCAGTTTTCTTAGAAATAGTAAACAGTCTGAATACTTTTGAAATTCTGAGATTTGAATTCATATATAACTTCTCGAATGGATTATCAGTAGACATGCTTTGGATCAAGCATGTGCAAAGTAAACAAACAATGGATAAAATTTTGGCATGATTGCATTGGCATTATGATTTCACCTGATTGGCAATTCATTTCAGCAGTTAGGGTAGGTAGGTGTGAATAAGCTTGTAGATCAAGAATTTTCAAGTTTAGGTCTCTAAATAAAGTGTTCAATTATATGCTATCAATATATCCAGTGTTTAGCCTCCAAGTGAGAGTGGTGTGCAGACTTCGGTTTTCAACAGACATTAGTGACAGGTCAAGGTATAACACACATCTGTAATGAGAGAAGCTCCAATGGATAAGGGACATGGTCTATTGTTCTTTGCTACCTTGCAGAGAGGATATCATCCCCAGTTGGAGACCATGTTATCACTATAACAATTTTTATATGGAATCCAAGTCTCGAGACTTAGTAAGAGGCTAAATCGGTGTAGAGGTGAGATAAATTGGAGGACGGGGCCACATCTAGCGGACAGGGATAAGTCTAGCGGAAGTGTGAGGTTGATGGGACCTAATGGGTCACAGATAATGGGCACCACAAATCAATGGTCATGGATCATATCGAGCCGAGAACTAGCGTGGATGTTAATTTGTTGAAAGTGGGTCGATAAGAATACCATGGTTTCATCTCGAGATCACGTGGCGCCACCGGATGCATTTCGGGGGGAAAAGAGGGTGAACTCGAAACCCATCAATGACTCCCCAAAATCACATGTCAAATGTCATTAAACATGTTAAATCCAAGGGTCACATGTGGAAAGGAAAATTGACGGCCAGTCAAATCATCTCAAAACACTTTTTTGGGCACCATTCGTCCATGAGATGCCAAGTAAGCACCACCAAATAACTGATTTAAAGACTCATCATTAGAAATCGATGGTCGAACGTGATAAGCCGCTATCCCTATAAATACTTTCGTCAATAGCCCATGATTATCCCTCGATGGCGATTATTACTCAAAACACAGGTGAAATTACTCTATTTTGGGTAATTGACGCTTTATTCAAGAACATGATAACCACAAATAGAACCATTCATATAATTCTTGTATAGTTGAGAGAAATAGGCTCCTATTTCCAGGAAAACCAGAGGAAATGGAGGAGAAAGATCCAACATATTTCAACAAACCGAGAAATTTGAATAGTATGACAAAATTATCAATTAAGAAGAAAGAAAGGCATGATGTGCAAATACTGGCAACAAAATTTCACACAAAATCTGCAGATGAACCAGGATTAGGTGAAGAAATCAGATTGAATCCTATTATGAAGGATTTGATCATTAATGGATATGCAGATAGATGCTACATGCAAGCCGGCAAGAGTAAAACAAACAAGCGACGAAAGAAGGAGACTAAAGCTGGAATGGTTGAAGGTACTAAAGAAAATTAACCTGGTTGGCTTGACACCTTAAAGGAAGAGATTTCAAACCTAAAATAAACTGCAAGCTAAATTAAGTATATTTCAGGTAATCTTGTGATGATGCAGTGGCATTCAGGGTAAAAATCTCAACTATTTCAGTTTTATGTTTGTAACGTTCCCTAGAAAGTAGGAGTTCAGGTTTTGTATGTTACTCCCTCTGTGACAGATATCTATTTTTGGAATCTTAGAGAAGATGATCCATTTTGGATCTCGTATGTAATTTATCTATATATACTGTTAAAAATATAAGTGAATGGTTGGACTTACCGGAGAAGGGCATGTCCTTATAGCAGAAGAACTTTGTAATTTCTTATGGATTTTAATATAAGCAGATAAGGTTTTCTAGATAGTCGAGATTCATCACGATGTTGATGTTCAATATGTTCTCTTGTATTTCATATTCATGAATGTGTTTTTCTGCTAGCGATAGTCTTTAAGAAAAAGAAATAACTCACCTTGTTGGTGTTGTTTCTCATATTGATTATACTTTTCGTGTGTTTATTGGTTTCTAGTTTAGAATTCACCCTTAAGAGGTGCTCTATTTTCAGTAGCCAGCCTTTATGTCTCTTCTTCTGATGTTATACGAAGAGATTCTCCCTCTATTAGACGCCTCGTACTAATAATATCCTTTTATTTATTTTCCTCTACCATCTCATATTACTTATTTGGCTGAACATCATAGCTAATTTGCCTATGTTCCCTCTGGAATACATAACTTACAACTCTTCATACGTTTTCAATAATTGACCCCATTGCCCAATGGCCCAGCTCTTATGTTTTGTCCTACCACTTTAAAATTTTACACTATGGCAAAATCTGACCTATGTGCACGCATTGCCAAATATTTTGAGTATTTTAAATGGCTATATTCCCAAGAGAGCCCTCTCTGGTTGGAAGGGTCAAAATCCAACCTAAAGTTGGTTGAAACAGTTACCTCTGTCGGTTTTTTTATCAGTCGAACAAATTTACAGAGTGTCAACGCTCTACAATCCTAGTCTTGGGATATACATAAGAGAAACAAAACTTGTTGGCTAGTTATTACAAGTATAAGACATTGAATTAATTGCCACTCTTGGGACATCCACCCAAGGCACTATCATAGAGAAAGAAAAATACATAAAGTTGTCTAAACATGGAATGGGGAGTAATGTCTTACCTTCAAGGTGAACGATAATTCTTCACACTATTTTCCTAGAGGTAGATGATGGTTGATTGGGCTTAGAATTATGTACTA
>JZKD02S2128404.1:0-29245 GCA_000966675.3 Picea glauca
TATAAATATATAGTATAAAATTAATCGTGTATTGTATTAATTAGTACTAGATATATTATGTATAATGTAATAATATATAACATGATAAATGATAGCCTATATATAATATAGACTTAATTCCTTATATATTATATTATTTACTACTAGGTAGTATGTTTTTTAATATGTTAAAATATAATAATATAAAATATAATATGATAAACTAAACCTATACGATAAACTAAAGTATATCATGAATATATAACTAAACTATAGTCTATAATAAACTAAAAATAATACACAACATGTAATAAGATTATAACAACATATATTATATATCAAAAATCGTTATAACACACTAAATACATAATAGATTAAAATAAATTAAATATTTAGAATAAACAAACTATATATATTACATACCTAAAACTGTTATAACACACTAAATAATAAGCTAAAATAAACTAGCACAGCCACATAATTGTGGTTGATCAATGCCCAAAGGCATATTTTATTTGTAAACAAATCCTAACTTATTTTTTTATTGCTTATTTTATTTACAAAACAAATTTTAATTTTTTTTTTTTTAATTTACAAAACAAACCTTAATTCTTTTTATTCTATTTCATTCACAAAACAAAACCTAATTTTTTTGGTCTATTTCATTTACAAAATAAACATTTTAATTTACAAAATAAACGGGAAGGAACTCGTTCTCCGCGCAGGAAAATAAACGCCCAGGAACTCTTCTCCGAACAGGAAAATAAACGCGCAGGAAATCCGCGCAGGAACTATTGTAATTTAGTAAATTGTGGCCAACTTAATAGATTATCTCTTAATCACTGAACGTGGCAATCTGGTGGTCTGCAAGTAATTTTTTAATCTGATTTAGTAAATGTAAAAAGGTAATCATATAAACAGACGTCTTTATAAATGAGCGGAAGTTAATTTATTAAAATCTCATCCATTGATTAGAGAGGACGATGAAGAATATGCCAGCATCTTAATCTTAAAATGCGAACCGTAAGATTGAAATTTATGATTAAAAGGTGATTAATTCTGCCCATTGTCAATAGGTATAGGCCTTTCGGCGTAATTATATATTTAAAATAAACAAATTATAAATTAATACCAATTAAATCTTAAAAAATAAAATATCATATTGTATGCTATGAACTAAATAATATAATAATCATATTATAGTAATATGAGGTGGAAATACTTAAGTAAAGAAGAGTTGTTTGGCAGCGTAGTCCTTGTCAACAATGAACAAAGAAACTATGCAATATTCTTAGAAATTAAGTGATACAATTAAGTTAAATGACTTCATCACATAACACGCATGCCTACTCGCTTGAGATATGTACAGATCAATTGAAAAAAAAGGGGACTTACACTTTTATGCTATTCTTTAAAATAAATAAATGTATTTAAATTGGAGATGTCTTGAGATATGTATAGCCCAATTGAAACAAGGAACTAGTCTTTGTATTAAAATGCCTTTAATACTCTGTGTTGTATTAAGTATACATTGCATGAGAGAGAAAATCTATGTTCACATGAGCATCTTACATCATTTCTACAATAAAACTTAAAAAAAATGATCTAATAGCATTATAGATATATTAAATTTGTTATTTCTAATATCTCAAAAGTAGAAAACAATGACATGTATTAAAGTGGATTTAAAAGCAGAAAGACAATGCAATATTAGTTATAAATATTACATTAGGGAAAAGTATAAAAAGAAACCTTAAAAAAGTATGTGTCAAAATAAGACGTTTAAGATATTATTGTACTCAGAAAATGTTTAGAATTTACCAAAATGACATAAGGAATAAGTGTGCATGCAACTATGTTAGCTAAAATCATTTTCACTAAAAGTAATAAGAAATATTTGGCAACATAATAAATGAAACATTAAATCTGGAACTCATTAGGGCCATGATAGTTGCAATTTCAATTCACTAATAATAATTTTACAGTAGTGAGTAAAGCACCTAAACTGGTGAATATCATAAAGTGCAAAATAACAGGATCATAAGACTAAGATCATATGCGATTGAAAATAGCATGGTTCAAAATAAGACTAAGATTTGAAATGTCCAAAATACAACATGATTGATCAGTTTCATGCGAAGAAACAAGCACATTTAAAGTACATTAGAACATAATAATATTAAAATCTTAAGTGCACTCTTCCTATTAGTCATATGCAATGTGATATTTACAGATTTGTCATCACTATTACTCTCAAGTGGCCAAAAACATTTCCCAATATTCAAAAATGTTGCAAAGGAATACTGTGAACTATATTGCTAGTCTCCATAGATGATTGTTAATCATGAGAAGCAATGAACAAAATCATAAAACTTCATCGATTCCTGGACTAGGTTGAGTTTGTTGATTTTTTAGTTGTTGATTTTTTCTTTATACAGGAGTATAAGAGAACGTGAAAAAAAGAAACATAAATAAGTCAAAATAGAATAATTTTCCATATTATTGATCAATAGATAAAACCAATAATTCAAGTTTTTTTTAGTGTAAGAAAATTTATGTCATTTACCTCTTTATTCATCCTATTTGCAATACTATATTGTCTTCATTTAGTGTAAATTTTTTGTGAACTTGGAGGTCACGTAGCATATAAACAGTGTTTGGTTTTTTTTGAAGACATATTTCATATGGCATTTGTATTTTTCTGAAGATATATTTCATATGGAATTTGTATCAGATCAGAAGTATGCAATGTCTATAAAGAAAAAAACTGTAAATGGCACATACAGGTTCAAAAGGAGTTGAATACTCATTTTCTATTTTCATTGTACCTTCAACCTGTTCTACAATATTGTAGTTAACAATAGAACAACAAAATACATATGTTTTTTAAATAATCATATGTATGAAGTTTTTAAATGCAAGTATACATCTATATACTTACAACATTTGTTGAGCTAGTTATTTTCTTCAAAGATTGTATTGCATCTGTTCTGAGCATTGTTATAAATGTTGATTGTGTTGTGTGAAATATCTTTTCTTTTACAACTTTTCTCTTTGTAATGTTCTTGAACAACACAAGAAATTCTATGCTTTGTAGTTGTTGTTCCATTGATGTAAAAAAATATGCATATGTTTCGAACAATTAAAGATGTAACATGAAATATCATTGTACTTATGTAATCTTATTGAGTATATATAAATTTAAAAGTAAAAGAACTAAATATGGAAATTGTACCGTTGCTTTGTCATTTTCTGAGTTGCCATCTTTTACATGTAAAATGTACTGCATCCCCACTTTTTTTGCAACTGTGACAACAACTCCAATTGCGCCAATTGGGTAAGGAGTTGTACTTTTTGTAAATTGTTTAATTGTTGTGTCTGGCATGAAGTTGTACTCTTTGCAAACAACATCAATTGTTTTTACAAAAATGAATTCATCTAGTGATATAATACGATCACAGTCACCACGATCATAGTTAGTTTTTGGAAAAATTTTAAAATGTGTAATGGATAGTCCATTTCTAGGTAATATATTTTGTTCATGTTTTCGAATAATATGTGTAGGAACAATCAATGTAATTCTCATCATGCATTTTTCATCTGTCATGTCAGTGCACAAAATTCTACGTGACTTATTTGTTTTTTCGAGATAAGTATTATATATGACCATTATGTCTCCAACAAAAGCTTGTCCAGTTCTACGACTGTTCAAGTCTTCAATGGATACTATAGTAGAAGCAGTATATATAGGCCTACATACAAGGAATGCATAAAATAATCAATGCAAGTTATAGTTTATATATCTTTGTTTCATAACTACAAAATCTAAATGCATCATATCAACAACATTTTTTATATACATACTTTTTAAGTTGTTGTTGTTCTATGATGGTTTCTTTGGTTGTACTTGTTGTTTCTTGTGAGCTGAAAATGATAATTGCATATGACATTTACATTAGAACTACATCATAGAAATACGAGGAAACACATTTATTTTCTTAAAATAATGGACAAATAATCTATGTATTTACCTATGAATTTGTTGTTCTCGTCTTGTTTTCGATGTTTCAGTGCCAATACTTCCTTCACTTGTCCAACTTCTCCTGGTTTAAACATTTGAACATTTAGCATGTAAAAATGAAGTATAGATAATATATTTTTTTTATTATTTTTCATATCAATATACACCTTACACATTCACATTCTTTTTTTGGTATGGATATATGTATATAAACTATGCAATACATATGAACATATAGTATATTATATAGTACATGAATGTTGATTGCAAATGCATGATAAAATTTCTTTGTGATATGCTAGGAAAGTTTGAAAATGAAAAGTGATGATGCATTGCTAAAGACTATGACAATAAGAAATTTTTATGGAAAATATTTCTATATTCGATATTTTCAGAATATGAAACAAACAATTATGGTGAATTGGATATGGGATTTCCCAAGGATATAAAAGGAACTAAGGAGTGTTGTTAGGAAAAGGGCGTAGATATTATTCTTTGGTATAATACACATAATGGTATTAGATATATACATAGGAACAATGCACCTGATATTAGATATATACATAATGCAAGTTCATCGTGGAAAAATATTAAATATTGAAACTATTGTAGGGAGTTAGTTTATATTACCAATTGAATAGTATGGATGTTCACCAAAGTGATTGTATAGAGAAATAAATCAATGTGCATTTAAATTCTTGTGTCCAATATCATTATATCTAATGTAGGTTGTGGTTGTCAATTGTAATTGCAAAGGCACGGCTAATCAACTTCTTAAGACAAGAGAATGAATAGTATTTTGCAAGATTAAAAAGATTGTTTTTACAATGGGAAGGTATATGTTACATCAAAATGAGATAATGGAATTTAATAATAAACTATTATTGTCAAAATATGAAAGAAAAGGAAGATTAGAGGATAATTTATTAATATAAAAGTTATTTAATCATTAAACTAAATTTTATTAAGGGAAAATTGATCAAATGACTATGCTTTTGATACTTTAAGCTAGTGTTGCTCCCCCTCATTATGATGGGGGTTATTACTAGATAGCACAAGATAAATAAGATGGAAGAAAATAGGATTTTTAAGTTATCTTCAAATACTTGTCACATAAAGAGCATGAGCAAGCAAGGAAGAATTGAGTTGACTCATTGTTGCTTTTGAAGGGAAATCAATAGAAGAGCAAGAACAACACAAATTTATTTGCATTTTTTCTTCTCTGCATCAGGAAAGTTATAGTGGTCAAGTTGACATAGTACATAGAAGCATTGATGAATAGAGTATAATAGCAAACATCAATAAACATAGTATAATAGACATATAATATAAGTTATAATGGTCAAGTTGACATAGTACATAGAAGAATTGATGAATAGAGTATAATAGAAAACATCAATAAACATAGTATAATAGACATATAATATAGAAAAAATAATACAAGAACATGATAATATCTTTGCGACAGTGATACTTATTACACGATAAGTGTGGCTAAATATTGTCTATATCCATATTTTTTAAATGTCAAAAAGGTTTGATAAATGTTTTCTATTTATAGAAAGCTTTAGCCAGGGACCTGTTTTCAATGCCTATCAAGATAAATTTTAAATTAGTATTTTAAATATATATGTACTGGCATAAAGTGACTAAGATAAATGCTATTCAAGAATGATAGCAAGGAATGACCCAGTAAGGACTTCAACATACTTCCAAATTGTCAAATTTGAAGGTTGTTGCATTTGCACTTGATCCAAATATGCAGTTGTTGTCAATGTTGTGTAGAGTGATTTTGATCTAAAAAGCTATAAATTCCTAGTTCCCTTTTTCAAAAGATGTTTAAGTGGCTCAAAAGAACAATACAATTGAAAACGTTATGAACATGAAAACATGCTAAAACTAGTGTATATATTAGTTGTTGAATTATTTTAGTCATAAGAAAAGAATTATCAATGCTATGTATCCATGGAAGTGTTGTCATTGGAGGTTTAGTTTCAAACATGCAAATCTTGTTTGCATTGCGAAGACTTTGTTGATTTACAATCAATGCCATCATTGTTTTTTCCCATTTGCACTACTTATTTGTAGAATGGTTGTGACAACATTCCTTATAATAAATTAAAGCAATAGTAATTGAATTGGTAGCAAGATATAAACAATTGTAGCAATTTGAATTTTCAATATTCCTTGGTTGTCTAATTGATATAACTGAATTATAAATAAAGTCAAGAATGAAAATTCCAAGAATTAGGTTAAGGATATAATTGCAATTGATTTAGGGTACACGAAATTATTTGTCGCAATGCAAACATGGAAAGAACAATTCATTCTCTAGTCTTGTCATATGGATGAAGATATTAAGTAGAACCTACGTTAAGTAGTTCAAGATTTACATTTTCCTTTTCATTTTACATTTAAAATTAATTATCTACTATAGTTAGCATAGTGAGTATTTGAATTCCATGCATTCACATTCGTATAGTAGTGACATATATATGTATATCATTATCTATAAAGAAAACATTTCCTTTACTATTGTTGTGAACATACCTTTTAAAACGTTGTTGGCTTTGCTGAGTTTCTTCTTCTATTTCACTTATGTTGGTTTCTTCTTCAACTAATCTATACATGATAATTGTAATTTTTGTTAGCAATGGATAAAATGAAATGTAGAACAAAAGAAATTACTATGCAAAAACAATGTGCAACATATACTATCAACAAAGAATAAAGAACATGTAAAGCAACAAAATATTAGTAAAGTTAGAAATAAGTACCTTTCCATTTCTGGTGCCATGTTTTTTGTTTGTTTGTGTGTTTTTTATAATGCCGATCATTGTTTTAATATATTCTTCAGTAAATAAAGTAGTTAGCTATGCAAATAAATTCTAGTAAAATACAATAAAAACTCTTCTTTTGAGACGATAACTTGTAGAGTGTACCAACCTGTTGACATGTGAGGCACAATTTGTTGATCTAGTACAAAAAGAAACCAAAAATATGTGAATATGGACATACACTTTACACAGTAGACAATCGGGAAAAAGAAACTTTTAAATATGTAGGAAGCACATGGAAATATGTTAATGTGTAATATTATTTACATGTATGTCAAAGTTCAAGTACTAAACAAAGGGTATCGTGATCAGTCCAATATGTATCTAATATGAATATCTTGTATTGTATATTGGCTATGCTTGACCATATATTATCAATAAGTGGTTTTTCCAAATGTTTTTTTGTGTCCAAGAGGAAATGGAGATTGTACCTAGCCATGTAGCTTTCTGATTTTTTTTTTTCATTGCTTTGTAGAATGTCAATATTGAAGTCTCCTAGAATGATAATGACTTTGTTTGGATGTAAAGTACATAATAATTTTGTAATGATATTTATTGTGTTGGTCAAAGTTGCATGTGGAATGGCATAGATGTTGAGTATTGTGATTTGCAATCCATGAATGAATATGTTTGCTAGCATAGCTTCTACATTATATTATTTGAAATGTCTATGTTCTAAAAGTGTTATAAATTTTTTGACCAATATCATAAATACATGTTTAATTAAATTTTATATGCAAATGAAGTTTGGAAAGTGTTCATTGTTCATGGAAAGTGTCATGTATGTTTCTTGTAGGCACAAAATATCAGATTGCATTGTGTCATAATCATTGCATATGTCAATAATATGTGCATGTAAGTTGTGTGTGTTTATTGAAATAATTGACATGGATGATTATGAGTGTATGGAGTGATAATCATATTCTAGATTCCATTTTGCACTACTACGTAAACGTTGCATCTTGATATGGACTTTTTGTTTGACTTTGAAGTTATTCTTCGTAAGAGGATTTAACAAATACAATGATTCTATGTTTCTTACACGAGATACAGTTGTGTATACTAATCCATGTATTTTTATCCCAGCAAGGTCAAATGCAACATTGTCTAGGGTTAAACCCTGTGATCTATGTATTGTATGTGCACATGCAAGTTGGATTGGAAATTGTTTTCTGATTTTTAGTTGAGTTGTTTTTGCTGTCAGTGACATTGGTTTTGCTATTCGTAGTATAGGAATACAATCTTGGGAAATATCTGGCCTATATAGATAAGTTATCTTGTTGGCTTGTCGATGTCCAATATTTGAATCATAGAACTTAATCCATATTACATCAACTTTATATGTTTTGGTATAGGCCTTGATTATTCTGTTTGCACCATTTACCAAGCCATGTTGTGAATCATAGTTGCAAGCATATATTTCAGCTAACACATTTAATTTTATGACAAGTTCTGAGGGAAAAGTAGTTGTATGTTGATGGTCTGACACATTGCCATGGTTCTCATCTTCCTCATCAATCACCTTAATTGAAATTTCATTTTCATGTATGAGCAATAACATATGCTTGTTATACATTGCAACATATTTGTTTTTGTAAAATAGATAAGGAAATGTTGGGTCATTTGGTGCAAGTCGGATACAATTTCTATTTAGATATGCCAAATCATCACTTGTTTGGTTGTTTGTGCACATCCGATTCAAAATCGCAATGAATTTTTCATTTGTTTGGTGCATTGTAGTATGAAATTCATAACATTTTATATTATATTTCGAAAATTCATGTGTTATTGTTTGCATGTTCATGATAGGTTGTTCAAAAATAAAAAAGTCTTGTATGGGTTGTTCTTGATAAAAATCACCACAAAATATCATATCAATGTTTCCAAAGTATTTGGTTTGTACATGTTTTATGTTTCTTAGTCAATTTTCTATGGAATATAAGAATCGGCTTCCAATCAGAGAAGTTTCATCTATGAAAACAAGTTGCAATTCTTGGTAAAATTTTGATAAGGTGTCTGATGTTTCTTTGCCAAGTGGAAGAAAATGTGACTTGTTGAAGGGCATTAGTAATGCAGAGTGTATTGGTGTTCCACCTGCAATATATGCTTCATTATTTAACGAACCTCCTGTTCGTCATGACGACAACCTCATGTAACAGGTGGAAGATTTTTTTTTTATTTTTTATTTTTTTTAAACGGTGTGCGCGTACAAGGGAAACAAACACATTTGACTCTACGTCGCCACCCGCCGACTAACAAGACGCAACCATGAGGATCACAACAAGAAGACGTAAGGCACACAACAAGTAACTGCAAGCATTAAACAACCATCAATCGACCATAAAAATATTGACTTCCCACCCGTCCTACCCTGTAATGGTGAGGACCTCCAAGACACATGATCAACGCTCAAGCCCAGGTTCCCATCGATTTTAACCATTTAAGTTCTCAGGGCTGGTGACTGTTCTGAGGAATCTTGAGGTGTCTACATCCCGCCCGACATGAGCAGACCAAGTCATGCAAGACAACCAAGTACAACAAAATCAAAGGGCAACCTCGACCTCTACGGAAGACGCAAGTGAGAATGACTCCGACATCGACCAACCACTAGAGACTCAATGGCATTAATTACAGACCAAATACTCCATATGACTTCTATTAAATGACGAGTTACCAACCCAGCCTTAAATATTGTACATTTAGTTATTTTCAATTCCCATTTACTGAATCACATTAATTGAATGCCCTTAGAATTAAGGACCCTACATTTTACATGTTTTCGATCATAAAGAATTTACTGTAACATCACCCAACATAACCTTATCATCACCTTCTATATCACAGTATCATTGCAATTAAAATAATGATGACTTTACCTTTTATTTGTTATTAATAACAACAGATCTACCCAACTTGAACATAAATAACCATGTATTTACCTTTATAATAAAATAGCATTGTAATTTAACTAATGATTACTTTTCATTACAAAACATGGTAAATAAAATAATCGCGATTAGCACAGTAAATTAAAATCAAATGGGAAACATATGGCAAATTGGATTGTAAAAAAAAAATTCATTTATTGCAACTCATATCCTTTATTCATCTCGGAACCATATTCTTTTAATTTCACCTGATGATCATATTATGTTCACCTTCATGCATGTATCCATACAAATTACATTTACCCTCCTTAAAACAAAATCGACATTGCATTTTATATTGCCATGACTTTGCCAATAAAATATCATTAAAATTACATAGAAACATTACACATCCCTATAATTAACCATCTATTACAACACTGTACGTTAGAATTCCATTTTAGTAATGACATTCCCTTACATTTCATTTACCTTCATTGCATTTTCATTACATTACAATACATCCCCTTTATGTTACCTTACACCGACATTAACCTTACCATAAGCACTACTTCACATTAATCATTACCCTAAACGAAATAATATTAACAAAAACGCAGGTCACGGGTTCTTGGTAAGAAAAATCATCACGCTGTCCAACACAATCATTGCTGTCAGGGTGGTTAAATTTACGTTTATTGACGGAGTGGCTGAGAGATGACTCAACCTCAAGTGTGCTGGGATAAGGGCGGTTGTTCTGGTTGAAGATTAATATTGTTCTAAGAAATAAGAGGCAGGGAGGGAGTGACGCACAGGTGCAGGGTTTCAGTCATAGTTGGTCAAGTCACCTGGAGAGTACCGGCTCCCAAGTAATAAAAGGAATTAAAACAGAGGGAACTAAATTGGCGCCAGAGAAAAAGGGGTGTGAATGCATAAGACAAAGGAGTAAGTTTGGAATAAAGGAGATAAAATGTGATAAATCACAGGGATAAAACCTGTGTCAAGGCAGGTGATAAAACAAAAATCTGAGATGGCCATAAATGCCATCCGAACTACCACCTCCATACAGTAAGCCGTAAACTGTGCCAGGAAAGCCGTAAATGGAATGTTGTCCCACATGAATTAAAAATCAAGGGATACAACGTAAAACCACTGAGAATCGCTGGAGTACAAGCATACGCGTTCTGGAACAAGGAGGTTTGCAAACGCTGGTGTGAATCGTGGATGCCGCCTGGATTAAGGGAAAACGCAGTCCCTAAAAACTAATCGAAGAATATGAAGTCAACCCAAGGACTCAGGAGTGGCTACACAGGTGACTCGTCATCTATTACAGAGCGCATCACGTTTGAATCTCCAAAGTAGTGGCCATTTATCACAGGGGAAGAATGAAATGCAGGGAACAGCATGAAAATCGTCCTAACCCTGGCGGTGGCCATTTTTTTTTTTTCTCTTGGGGTTACAGGCCCAACGCCATAATTTGTGGGCAAGATGCAGTCCTTCCTAGGCAAACGAGGGCATTTTTGTCAGCAACAAAGGCGAACGGGCCAACAGACCGACCGTGGACAAACCGACAATTAATCAAAAATTTTAAAAGTAGAAACGAGGCGTTTCAGTCATACACCAGTTGTGTTTCATAGGGCACAGAGTGGTCTTATCGGCAATAGACCAGTCAACAATTAGAGGGTAAAAATCAGAGTCAGAAGTCGAGGAGCTCAGGGTCATAACTCCGTCAAGAGGAAGGCACCGAGTCTACTACCCAAACCCAACGCAAGCAGAAATGGATTGCCAAACACAGAAATATAGTAAAACCGAAAATTTTCCAGCAACAATATCAGTACCCCTTTTACAACGAACGGCTAGAAGGGAGATTCTTAAGTAATCAGAGTACAAGGCTAAATGTTGGACGACTTATACAACAAAAATGCCAGTAATAATAAGGGGTCAGTACGAAATATTTTTATCATTTAAAACAGAGGGAAAACATTATTTACAGAGGTAATTAACTTCAGTAAAAATAATTTCATTGTCCGAGGTTTTTCAATAGCTATTTAGTTGTAATTCATCCCCACGAACCTATAGAATATAAATCGGTACATGATTGCAACAGTAACACTATATCGCATGAGAAATTAAAATAAAAACCATAGTTACAACAGTCATAAGTGTGATCACTGAGTAAATAAAATAAAAATAGCCAAACAATCTATCTACCACGACATACCGATCCCAGCAAGCCGAAATGCATTCTAATCTAGTAAATGACAAATCATACCATTGCCTTATCGCCTGCTTCGGATGATGTCCCGCGCTCCGTGCCGCTCCCGCTCGCCGACCATCGAGTCCTCACCGGTACCTCCCAGCCAATTGCTAGGGGTACTCTGCTTCCCCCTCAGCCCCCCGAGCCACAAAGGGGCCACACAAAATCCAGATGGTAAGCCTAGCTTCCCATCTCGCCTCGCAAGGCCCTACTACCACTCCTATCCGAGCTAGAAAATCCCCAACTCTCCACAGGTAATCAGTCAAGTCACAAATCCGGCAGCGTAACGTTACGCTAACAGCCGATCCCCCATCTTCCTCATCTTTCCTTTCTTTTATAGAGTTGTCTGAACCTCACACTTTCTCTAAATCACTTTTAAATTAAGTTTTAATAAAAAAATTCTAAATATTCTCATTCGCACAAGTGTTGTCGATCCCCCTCTTTCCTCCAATAATTATTTTCTTTAAATTATTAATTGACTCATTTCCCTCACCCACCTAGAGTTGCTCCTAAATTTCCTCCTAGGTGTTCCTAGATCCCCTTACATGTTTTAAATAATTTCCCTAAAAAGAAGTTGCTAAATTAGCTGAAATTAGAAGGTTCTTAATTGCAGATTCCTTACTATGTTGACCTCGCTTTTTACCATAAGTTTCCAACTTTCCTTTATTATGTTTCCTCCATTACTTAGTTTCCTAATTTTTATTATCCCCTTCTTTCCCCTTTTTATTAGAGCCAAAAATGGCAGTTGCGTTGTTTACTCTTTTCCCTTTATTATTAATTTAAAATCTTTTTATACTTCCACAAGTTAAATAAATTTTATTTTTTTTACAATTTAAAACCACAGATTTTAATTAAATTATTCCTCTCTTCATTTTACCCCATAAATTTAAGAAGACTAAAACTATTACTTAAGTGGGTTTTAGTTTATATCTTTATTTTTATTTTTATAGGGTCTTTTTCTTAAGGCTAAACAAAATTTTACCCTGTAGAAGTTTTAGACTTAGGTTTAGATTCTGAACTGGGTGACAATTATTTAGGGAAGTTGTGTTAAGCATTTCTTATAGTGTTAAATGTCTTAGGGCCATATAGGTTTGTTCTTCCTCAACATCAATGCGACATTCCCTTCAGGACGCACCACATACTCCAAGGGTGCCACTCGCCTCGGTTGTTTCTTTTGCACGATGTGCCCTTCAGGATGCACCACATGCTCCAAGGGTGCCACTCGCCAACTTGTGTTTCTTTTGTACGACGTGCCCTTCAAGATGCACCACGTGCTCCAAGGGTGCCACTCGCCAAGTTGTGTTTCTTTTGCATGACGTGCCCTTCAGGATGCACCACGTGCTCCAAGGGTGCCACTCGCCAACTTGACTGATTGGTAGACATCTATAACCCCTAGAGTCAACACTCCGCTAGGTGAACTTGTGGGAGACTAAGGGATCTAAGGAATAAGGCCCCTGCCTTATTGCGCACCCCTTAGAATCATCGTGAGCGACTGTCACAGTCTTCCCTCATGGCATCGTGGATCCTCTCGAACTAGGTAATCGTTAACCTACAGTTCAAGCCACGGCGGGAGTGCTAGTACGCTGTGGCAGGGATACTGTCCACACCTCTCCCTCAACCTCTCTGGAAATCATGTGTGACCCCTTTACTCCATATGTGAGTCTAGTCGAAAAGCTATCGTCAGCCTGCATCATCAACAATCGTGTCAGAACATTTCAACATCATATCATCAAATCAATGAAATATCATAGTAAATAAATCAACCAAAATAGCACACTCCCTGACTCAATCCGGAGTCCAAGGGGTTCCACTGATGCCTCTGCATCCTCAAGGTCCAAAACTCTGCACACTCAATAAAACTGAGTCAATAACAACTGTCTCCATCAAAGCAGTAAAACATCATGTCATCTATCATAACACATCATAATCAAGGATAAATGTTTTAACATCATAAAAGTCCAGATCACTTGCGAGGAAGTGTCCTCAAAGAATAAGTTTTCTCAGTGCGCCAGAGCGGGATGTTACATACACTCCCTCTTGGTCTAAAATTCGTCCTGAAGTTTCTCAGTATAAATGCCGAAATAAAGGTATCACAGTATCATAAGTATATCTATCAAACAAAAATGGAAACTGCTGGCACATATCATATGCGTCCTCCCAGGTCGCCGAGTGCGGACTATAACTATCCCACTGGACCTTGACCTGATCTATCGTTCGACATCGTAACTATCGAACGCGGTGATCTAAGATGCGGACCGGCTCAGCTGTGAGCACACCCTCATCCGATACCTGCAAGGAACTCATGTCAATCATGTGTGTAGGATCACTAATATAATGTCTCAAAACAGATACATGAAAAACATCGTGCATATGCCTCAAAGAATCAAGCAAGGCTAATCGATAGGCCATGGGCCCCTTTTTCTCCACAATCTCAAAAGGTCCCACGAACCTAGGAGAGAGTTTATCTCCCTTTACAAACTTGATCAAACTCTTATGTGGTTTAACCCGCAATAAGACTCGATCGTCGACCTCATAACTACGGTCGACTTGGTGCGCATCGACATAACTCTTCTGTCGATCATGCGCTTCTTTAATCCGTTGTCTTATGGTTTTCATTTTCTCTTCCATTTCTTGGATCACTTCTGGTCCCACCAAGACCCTATCCTCAAGCTGATCCCAACTCAAGAGAATTTGACACGGTCGCCCGTAAAGAAACTCAAAAGGCGCCATCTTAATGGTGCTTTGGTAACTGTTGTTGTAAGTGAACTGTACTAGAGGCAAGAATTCCTCCCAATGCTTTTGTTGGTCCATCACGTACATGCGCAACATGTCTTCCAAGGTTTGGTTTGTTTGTTTTGTCTGTCCGTCAGTCTCTGGGTGATACGCAATACTAAAGTTAAGTTGAGTTCCCAAGGCCTCTTGGAAAATCATCCAAAATTGTCCAGTAAACACCGATCCTCGATCAGATATAATCCTCTTAGGCACGCCATGCAGCCTCGCAATCTCACTGATAAAAAATCTAGCTATGTTAGGCACCTGATATGTCGTACGCACAGGAATAAAGTGAGCACTCTTCGTCAGAGTGTCTACTGCTACAAAAATCAAGTCGTGTCTCCTTGCCGTTAGTGGCAATCGAACAATAAAATCCATCGAAATAACTTCCCATTTCAATTCCAGAATGGAAAGTGGTTGAAGTAATCCTGACGGGTGTCTATGTTCAGCCTTTACGTGCTGACACTCTAGACATCTAGCCACAAAGTTGACTATGTCAGCCTTCATTCCCTTCTAGAAGAATAAGGGTTTAAGGTTTTCCCTCATCATCGTGACTCCTGGGTGAGCCATGTAAACTGCTTTATGAGCCTCGCTCAGGATCAAAATCCTCAACTCGTCGTTTGGCGGTACATAAATCCAACCTCTAAACCTCAATAACCCATCGCTATCAAAAGAAAATCCCTCATATCGTGGTACCATCATTGTGTTTTGTCCGAAAAAACCCTCGACCTCTTTGTACCATTCGTCGTCACACTGTAAAGTGAGAATTTTCTCATGTAAGTTCGTCTGAAGAGGCAACACCGAGAAGATGCATGGTCTCTGACTCAAATTATCTACCACTCGGTTCACTGTTCCCTTTATGTAAGTAATATCGAAGTCGTACTCGCTAAGAAATTCCGACCAACGCCATTGTGGCACATTCAGGTCGCTTTGCATAAAAATGTGTTGTAGTCCACAATGATCAGTCCTTAGTTCAAATTTTCATCCAACCAGGTAGTGTCTCCAAACCTTCAAGGCATATACGATGGCTAATAACTCCAAATCATACGTTGCGTAGTTCTCCTCATGCGTTCTCAGTTTCCTTGAAATGTAAGCGATCACTCGTTTGTCCTGCATCAAGACTCCGCCTAAACCTTCCTTGGATGCGTCTGTGCATACCAAGAAGTCCACGTCCATGTCAGGGACCTTTAGTATTGGCGTTGTTGTCAACAACTACTTAAGCCCCTGAAATGCTTCCACGCATTTCTCGGTCTAAACAAACTTCTTGTTTTTCTTCTGTAATTCCGTGATCGGATTTGCTATCTTCAAAAATCCCTCGACAAACCGTCGATAGTATCCTGCTAAACCCATAAAGCTACGCACTTCTGTGACATTCATTAGCGCAGGCCATTCCATAATAGCTTCGAACTTGGCTGGATCCATGGCGATACCTTCGTCGGAGATGACATGCCCTAATTAGTGAATCATCGATTGATAAAAAGAGAATTTGGAGAACTTCCCATACAATTTGTGCTCTCGTAGACACTGTAGTACCAAGCGCAAGTTCTCGTCATGATCCTCCATCGTCCGAGAGTAGATCAAGATATATTCAATGAATACTTGGATGAACTTGTCCAAGTACTCGTGGAACACCCCGTTCATCAAACTCATGAATACCCCTGGGGCGTTTGTCAGTCCAAACGGTAAAACAGTAAACTCGTAATGTACAAATCTCATCTTAAAGGCGGTCTTAGGGACATCATCCTCCTTGATCCGTAATTGGTGATACCTTGATCACAAATCAATCTTTAAGAACACCGTCTCACCCTTCATTTGATCGAACAGATCATCAATTCTTGGTAGGGGATAATGATTCTTGATCATAGCCTTGTTCAGTTGACGGTAGTCAATGCAAAGCCTTCATGATTCGTCCTTCTTTCATATGAAAATAACTGGTGCACCCC
This sequence comes from Picea glauca, assembly GCA_000966675.3. Taxonomy (NCBI): domain Eukaryota; kingdom Viridiplantae; phylum Streptophyta; class Pinopsida; order Pinales; family Pinaceae; genus Picea; species Picea glauca. The sequence continues at coordinate 16,677 of JZKD02S2128404.1, forward strand.
ACGGTGACACACTAGGGCGTATCAGTCCCAGGTCCAACAAATCCTTCAGTTACATTTTCAGTTCTTGCAACTCGAGGGTCGACATCCGATAAGGCGTTCTAGCTATCGGTTCGGTCCCCGATTTCAGGTCTATGGTAAACTCCAATTCCCTTTCCGGTGGCATCCCAGGTAAATCCTATGGAAATACATCCGCAAACTCCTTCACCACCGGAAGGTGTTCTAGACCTTCCGCTACTCCCTTTTCGTTTAGCGCGAGGATCGCATAAAGCTTGCACCCCTTGCCCATACTTTTCCGTAATTATAAGGAAGAGACGAACCTCAGGGAAACTCCCTGGTTTCGGCCTACAATCCCATGTCTATGTCCTTCATCATCAACCAAGCTCAACTGTTTCATCTTACAGTTGAGTATCGCCTCATGCGATTCCAACCAATCCATACCAATCACGACGTCATAAGATCCTAAGATAATGACGTACAAGTTGACCCTCGTGACAAACTCTCCCAGGTTAAGGGCACAGCCCGTAACCTTTCCTCCAACCTTCTGTTTGGCTCTCGAATCCATCTCGATGAAGCTAAACTCGTCATGTTCGACTGCCTTTACCTTAATCCTTTTTAGCGTTTCACCAGAAATGAAACTCTCAGTAGCACCTGGGTCTATCAAAATACTAAGGGTCTGGTCAGCGACAATACCTGTCGTCTCAAGCACAGTCGACTGGTGCTCTTCCTGGCGGTTATTCACTGTCGCATGAATCCGATGGGCCTTGCCCATATCTCCCATGGTAGTGGGTTCGGATGATCCGGATGCTCTGGTCCCTTCCACAGGATAGTCGCGCTGGTAATGTGGCTCCCCACATGTCCAACACCCCTTCTTCGACCCAGTAGTCCTAGTACCCGAAGTAGAAAATGACGGCCCAGTGGCCTGAAAACCCGATCTGTTCTGCTGAACAGGCCTAAACTACTGTTGTTGTGGGAAACGTTGTTGCTAATCTTGTGGTCCCCGATAAGGTGTCCGCTGCTGAGGCAGAAGTCGTCGGGGTGTAGTGAAAGTGGATCTCCTCTGGAAGCCACGATATCTCGGTGTATGTCTCGCTGGGGTATGGTGTTGTTGTGTCCCAAATGAAACCTGCTTTGCTGGTCTCGCTGGAGTCCTAGTTTGACCCCCACTGATAAGCTCCTCCTCTGCTATGAGGGCCTTCTGGACGGCGTCGTGCAAGGTTTGAGGCATCAAAATCCTAACCTTTGCATGCAGGCTTCCATTAAGGCCAAACACGAACCGGTTGACCTTGAGTTTCTCTGTGTTAAGATGTGGAGCATACCAGAGAAACTCCATGAAACGTGCCTCGTACTCGAGCACCATACGACCTCCCTATCGTAATGCATTGAACTCATTGAGCTGATGCTCAATGAATTCCTCTGAAAGATACCTCTCTCAGAACCATTCCTCGAACAATTCCCATGACACATCTTCAACGGTCATGTTCAGCTACAGTAAGAGTGTCTTCCACCATAGAAGAGCGCTCCCTTTTAGTTGAAAGACCACCATGCGGACCTTCATGTTGGAGGTATAATCGTGAAGTGTGAAGCACATCGCCATGTTCTCCAACCATGCCTCGGCGGATGCGCCGTCCGGGGCACCAAAGAACTCAAAAAATTTGACCTTCTCGAGTTCACGGTGAATGCTACCAATAACAGATGGTGCGCGCGGTGGAACCTTAGCAGGTGTCGGCATCCCGGCCTCGTCTCTGTCCAATCGGCTGATCAATGCCTCAGACATGCACTCAAAAGAGCTCATCATCCCGACCACGTCTCCAACTGCTATTTTCTCCTATCCAAGAACCTGCTCGCCTCCCTGGGGGTTAGACCCCTCAGGCGTGGATTCTATTGGAGGCATCACGCCTCCTCCCCTAACACCCCATCTTCTGCCTCCGCGACGTCCTCTAACCATGATTACCTACACGCACACAATCAACTTGATCAACAACAGTATAATCAAATCTAATCATCTCAACAAAATCCGTAGCAAATCCCAAGTCGCGGGTCGAACCCTCTCTGATACCATATGTAACGAACCTCCCGTTCGTCACGATGACAACTTCATGTAACAGGTGGAAGATTTTTTTTTCTTTTTTTTTTAAAGGGTGTGCGCGTACAAGGGAAACAAGCACATTTGACTCTACATCACCACCCGACAACTAACAAGACACAACCACGAGGATCACAACAAGAATATGTAAGGCGCACAACAAGTAACTGCAAGCATTAAACGACCATCAATTGACCATAAAAAGACTGACTTCCTGCCCGTCCTACCCTGCAATGGTTAGGACCTCCAAGACACATGATCAATGCTCAAGCCTAGGTTCCCATCGATTTTAACCATTTAAGGTCTGAGGGCTGGCGACTGTTCTGAGGAACGTGGAGGTGTCTACATCCCGCCCGACATGAGCAGACCAAGCCATGCAAGACAACCAAGTACAACAAAATCAAAGGGCAACCCCGACCTCCACGGAAGATGCAAGTCAGAATGATTCCAACATCGACCAACCACTAGAGACTCGATGACATTAATTACAGATCAAATACTCCATATGACTTCTATTAAACGATGAGTTACCAACCCAGCCTTAAATATTGTACATTTAGTTATTTGCAATTCTCGTTTACTGAATCACATTAATTGAATGCCCTTAGAATTAAGGACCCTACATTTTACATGTTTTTGATCATAAAGAAGTTACCGTAACATCACCCAACATAACCTTATCATCGCCTTCTATATCACAGTATCATTGCAATTAAAATAATGATGACTTTACCTTTTATTTGTTATTAATAACAACGGATCTACCCAACTTGAACATAAATAACCGTGTATTTACCTTTATAATAAAATAACATTGTAATTTAACTAATGATTACTTTTCATTACAAAACATGGTAAATAAAATAATTGCGATTAACATAGTAATTTAAAATCAAATGGGAAACATATGGCAAATTGGATTGTAAAAAAAAAAATCATTTATTGCAACTCATATCCTTTATTCAGCTGGGAACCATATTCTTTTAATTTCACCTGATGATCGTATTCTTTTCACCTGCTTCGTGCATGTATCCATACAAATTACATTTACCCTCCTTAAAAAAAAATCGACATTGCATTTTATATTGCCATGACTTTGACAATAAAATATCATTAAAATTACATAGAGACATTACGCATCCCTATAAATTAGCCATCTATTACAGCACTGTACGTTAGCATTCCATTTTAGTAATGACATTCCCTTACATTTCATTAACCTTCATTGCATTTTCATTACAATACAATACATCCCCTTTACGTTACCTTACACCGACATTAACCTTACCAGAAGCACTACTTCACATTAATCATTACCCTAAACGAAATAATATTAACAAAAACGCAGGTCACAGGCTCTTGGTAAGAAAAATCATCACGTTGTCCAACACAATCATTGCTATCAGGGTGGTTCAATTTACATCTACTGACGGAGTGGCTGAGAGATGACTCAACCTCAAGTGCACTGGGATAAGGGCGGTTGTTCTAATTGAAGATTAATATTGTTCTAAGCAATAAGAGGCAGGGAGGGAGTGACATACAGGTGCAGGGTTTCAGTCATAGCTGGTCAAGTCGCCCGGAGAGTACCGGCTTCCAAGTAATAAAAGGAATTAAAACAGAGGCAACTAAATCGGCGCGAGAGAAAAAAGGGGTGTGAGTGCATAAGACAAAGGAGTAAGTCTGGAATAAAGGAGATAAAACATGATAAAGAACAGGGATAAAACATGTGTCAAGGCAGGTGATAAAATGCAAATCTGAGATGGCCATAACTGCCATCCGAACTACCACCTCCATACAGTAAGCCGTAAACTGTGCCAGGAAAGCCGTAAATGGAATGCTATCCCACATCAATTAAAAATCAAGGGATACAATGTAAAACCACCGAGAATCACTGGAGTACAAGCAGGCGCGTTCTGGAATAAGGAGGTTTGCAAACGTTGGTGTGAATCATGGATGTCGCCTGGATTAAGCGAAAACACAGTCCCTAAAAACTAATCGAAGAATAGGCAGTCAACCCAACAACTCAGGAGTGGCTACACAGGTGACTCGTCATCTATTACAGAGAGCATCACGTTTGAATCGCCGGAGTAGTGGCCATTTATCACAGGGGAAGAATGAAATGCAGGGAACAACACGAAAATTGTCCTAACCCTGGCGGTGGTCGTTTTTTTTTTTTTTCTCTTGGGGTGATAGGCCCAATGCCAGAATTTATGGGCAAGACGTAGTCCTTCCTGGGTAAACGAGGGAATTTTTGTCAGCAACAAAGGCGAACGGTCCAACAGCTTGACCGTGGATAAACCGACAATTAATCAAAAATTTTAAAAGCAAAAACGGGGCATTTCAGTCATACACCAGTCGTGGTTCAGAGGGAAAAAAGTGGTCTTATTGGCAATACACCAGTCAACAATTAGAGGGTAAAAATCAGAGTCAGAATTTGAGGAGCTCAGGGTCATAACTCCGTCAAGAGGAAGGCGCCGAGTCTACTTCCCAAACCCAACGCAAGCAAAAATGGATTGCCAAACACTGAAATATAGTAACCATTACCCAAAATTTTCCAGCAACAATCTCGTACCCCTTTTACAACAAACGGCTAGAAGGGAGTTTCTTTAGTAATCAGAGTACAAGGCTGAATGTCGAGCGATTTATACAAGAAAAATGCCAGTAATAATAAGGGGTTAGAACGAAATCTTTTTATCATTTAAAACAGAGGGAAAACTTTATTTAGAGAGGTAATTAACATCAGTAAAAATAATTTCATTGTCTGAGGTTTTTCAATAGCTATTTAGTTGTAATTCATCCCCACGAACCTATAGAATATAAATCGGTACATGATTGCAACAGTAACACTATATCGCATGAGAAATTAAAATAAAAACCACAGTTACAGCAGTCATAAGTGTGATCACTAAGTAAATAAAATAAAAATAGCCAAACAATCTATCTACCCCGACATACCAATCCCAGCAAGCAGAAATGCATTCTAATCTACTAAATGACAAATCATATCGTTGCCTTATCGCCTCCTTCGGATCACTTCCCATGCTCCGTGCCGCTCCCGCTCGCCGACCGTCGAGACCTCACCGGTACCTCCCAGCCAATTGCTAGGGGTACTATGCTTCCCCCTCAGCCCCCCGAGCCGCAGAGGGGCCACACAAAATCCAGATGTTAAGTCTATATTCCCAGCTCGCCTCGCAAGGCCGAGCTACCACTCCTATCCGAGCTGGAAAATCCCAACTCTCCACAAGTAATCAGTCAAGTCACAAATCCGGCAGCGTAACGTTACGCTAACAGTCGATCCCCCATCTTCCTCATCTTCCCTTTCTTTTATAGAGTTGTCTCAAACTCACACTTTCCCTAAATCACTTTTAAATTAAGTTTTAATAAAAAAATTCTAAATATTCTCCTTCGCACAAGTGTCGTCCACCCCCCTCTTTCCTCCAATAATTATTTTCTTTAAATTATTAATTGACTCATTTCCCTCACCCACCTAAAGTTGCTCCTAAATTTCCTCCTAGGTGTTCCTAGATCCCCTTACATGTTTTAAATAATTTCCCTAAAAAGAGGTTGCTAAATTAGCTCAAATTAGAAGGTTCTTAATTGCAGACTCCTTACTATGTTGACCTCACTTTTTACCATAAGTTTCCAACTTTCCTTTATTATGTTTCCTCCATTACTTAGTTTCCTAATTATTATTATCCCCTTCTTTCCCCTTTTTATTAGAGCCAAAAATGGCAGTTGCGTTGTTTACTCTTTTCCCTTTATTATTAATTTAAAATCTTTTTATACTTCCACAAGTTAAATAATTTTTTATTTTTTTTACAATTTAAAACCACGAATTTTAATTAAATTATTCCTCTCTTCATTTTACCCCATAAATTTAAGAAGACTAAAACTATTACTTAAGTGGGTTTTAGTTTATATCTTTATTTTTATTTTTATAGGGTCTTTTTCTTAAGGCTAAACAAAATTTTACCCTATAGAAGTTTTAGACTTAGGTTTAGATTCTGAACTGGGCGATAATTATTTAGGGAAGTCGTTTTAATAATTTATTAAGGTGTTAAATGTCTTAGGGCCATCTAGGTTTGTTCCTTCCTCAACATCAATGCGACATGCCCTTCAGGACGCACCACGTTCTCCAAGGGTGCCACTCGCCTCGGTTGTTTCTTTTGCGTGACGTGCCCTTCAGGATGCACCACATGCTCCAAGGGTGCCACTCGCCAACTTGTGTTTCTTTTGCGCGACGTGCCCTTTAGGATGCACCACGTTCTCCAAGGGTGCCACTCACCAACTTGACTAATTGGTAGACATCTATAACCCCTGGAGTCAACACTCCACCATGTGAACTTGTGGGAGACTAAGGGCTCTAAGGAATAAGGCCCCTTCCTTATTGTGCGCCCCTTAGAATCATCATGAGCGACTATCGCAGTCTTCCCTCATGGCATTGTGGGTCCTCTCGAACTAGGTAATCGTTAACCTACAGTTCGAGCCACGGTGGGAGTGCTAGTAGGCTGTGGCAGGACTGTTGTCCACACCTCTCCCTCGACCTCTATGGAAATCGTGTGTTGCCCCTTTAATCCATATGTGAGTCTGGTCGGCAAGCTATCATCAGCCTGCATCATCAACAATCGTTTCAGAACATATCAACATCATATCATCAAATCAATGAAATATCACAGTAAATAAATCAACCCAAATAGCACACTCTCTGACTCAATCCGGAGTCCAAGGGGTTCTATTGATGCCTCTGCATCGTCAAGGTCCAAAACCCTGCACACTCAATCAAACTGATTCAATAGCACCTGTCTACGTCAAAGCATTAAAAGAGCATGTCATCTATCATAACGCATCATAATCAAGGATAAATAATTTAACATCATAAAAGTCCAGATCACTTGCGAGCAAGTGTCCTCAAAGAATAAGTTTTCTCAGTGCGCCAGAGTGGGATGTTACATACACCCCCTCTTGGTCTAAACTTTGTCCTGAAGTTTCTCAGTATAAATGCCAAAATACAAGTACCAGAGTATCATAAGCGTATCTATCAAACAAAAATGGAAACTGCTGGCGCATATCATATGCGTCCTCCCAAGTCGTCGAGTGTGGACTATAACTGTCCCACTGGACCTTGACCTGATCTATCGTTCGACGTCGTAACTGTCAAATGCGATGATCTAATATGTGGACCGGCTCAGTCGTGAGCACTCCCTCGTCCGATACCTGCAAGGAACTCATGTCAATCATGTGTGTAGGATCACTAATATAATGTCTCAAAACAGATACATGAAAAACATCGTGCATACGCCTCAAAGAATCAGGCAAGGCTAGTCGAAAGGCCACATGCCCCTTTCTCTCCACAATCTCAAAAGGTCCCACGAACCTAGGAGAGAGTTTAGCTCCCTTTCCAAACTTGATCGAACTCTTATGCGGTTTAACCCGCAAGAAGACTCGATCACCGACCTCGTAACTACGGTCGACTTGGTGCGCATCGGCATAACTCTTCTGTCAATCCTGCGCTTCTTTAATCCTTTGTCTTATGGTTTGCATTTTCTCTTCCATTTCTTGGATCGCTTCTGGTTCCACCAGGACCCTATCCTCAATTCGATCCCAACTCAAGGGCGTCCGACATGGTCACCCATAAAGAAACTCAAAAGGCGCCATCTTAATGGTGCTCTGGTAATTGTTGTTGTAAGCGAAATCTACTAGAGGCAAGAATTCCTCCCAACGCTTTTGTTGGTCCATAATGTACATGCGCAACATGTCTTCCAAGGTTTGGTTCATTTGTTCTTCCTGTCCGTCCATCTCTGGGTGATACGCAGTACTAAAGTTAAGTTGGGTCCCCAAGGCCTCTTGGAAACTCGTCCAAAATCGTCCATTAAACACCGATCCTCGATAAGATATAATCTTCTTAGGCACGCCATGCAGCCTCGCAATCTCACTGATGAAAACTCTCTCTATGTCAGGTACCTGATACGTCATTCGCAGAGGAATAAAGTGAGCACTCGTCATGAGAGTGTATACTACTACAAAAATCAAGTCGTGTCTCCTTGTCGTCAGTGGCAATCCAACAATAAAATCCATTGAAATAACTTCCCATTTCGATTCTGGAATGGCATGTGGTTGAAGTAATCCTATCGGGTGTCTATGTTCAGCTTTTACCTACTGACACTCTAGACATTTGGCCACATAATTGACTATGTTGGCCTTCATTCCCTTCCATAAGAATAAGGGTTTAAGGTTTGCACTCATCTTCGTGACTCCTGGGTGAGCCATGTAAACTGCTCTATGAGCCTCACTCAGGATCAACATCCTCAACTCGTCGTTTGGCGGTACATAAATCCGACCTCTAAACCTCAATAACACATCTTTATCAAAAGAAAATCCCTCATATCGTGGTACCATCATTGTGTTTTGTCCGATAAAATCCTCAACTTCTTTGTACCAGTCATCGTCACGCTGTAAAGTGAGAATATTCTCACGTAGATTCGTCCTAAGAGGCAACACCGAAAATATGCGTGGTCTCCGACTCAAAGCATCAGCCACTCGGTTCACTGTTCCCTTTATGTAAGTAATCTCGAAGTCGTACTCGCTAAGCAATTCCGACCAACGCCATTGTCACGCGTTCAGGTCGCTTTGCATGAAAATGTGTTGCAGCCCACAATGATCAGTCTTTAATTCAAATTTTCATCCAACAAGGTAGTGTCTCCAAACCTTCAAGGCATATACGATGGCTAATAACTCCAAATCGTGCATCGCGTAGTTCTCCTCATGCCTTCTCAGCTTCCTCGAAATGTAAGCAATCACTCGTCCATATTGCATCAAGAATCCACCTAAACCTTCCTTGGATGCGTAAGTGCATACCAAGAAGTCTGCATCCATGTCAGGGACCTTTAGTATCGGCACTATGGTCAACAACTCTTTAAGCCTTCTAAAGGCTTCTGCGCATTTCTCGGTCCAGACAAACTTCTTGTTTTTCTTCTGCAATTTTGGGATCGGATTTGCTATCTTCGAAAATCCCTCGACAAATCGTCGATAGTATCCTGCTAAAGCCATAAAACTACGCTCTTCTGTGACATTCATCGGTGCAGGCCATTCCATAATAGCCTCAACCTTGGTTGGATCCACAGCGATGCCTTCGTCGGAGATGACATGCCCTAAGTAGTGAATCCTCGATTGATAAAAAGAGCATTTGGACAACTTCCCATATATTTTGTGCTCTTGTAATCATTGTAGTACCAAGCGCAAGTGCTCATCATGATCCTTCGTCATCCAAGAGTAGATCAAAATATCGTCAATGAATACTTGGACGAACTTGTCCAAGTACTCGCGGAACACCCCATTCATCAAACTCATAAATACCCCTGGGGAGTTTGTCAGTCCAAACGGTAAAACAGTAAACTTGTAATGTCCAAATCTTGTCTTAAAGGCGGTCTCAGGGATGTCATCCTCCTTGATCAGCAACTGGTGGTACCCCGATCGCAAATCGATCTTGGAGAACACTGTCGCACCCTTCATTTGATCAAATAGATCATCGATTCTTGGTAAGGGATATTGATTCTTGATCGTAGCCTTGTTCAGTTGACAGTTGTCAATGCAAAGCCTCCATGATGCGTCCTTCTTTCGTATGAAAATAACTGGTGCACCCCACAGTGACACACTAGGGCGTATCAGTCCCAGGTCCAACAACTCCTTCGGCTACATTTTCAGCTCTTGAAACTACGGGGTCGACATCCGATACGGCGTTCTTGCTATCAGTTCGGTCCCCGGTTTCAAGTCTATGGTAAACTCCAATTCCCTTTCTGGCGGCATCCCAGGTAAATCCTCTAGAAATACATCCGCAAACTCCTTCAACACCGGAAGGTGTTCTAGACCTTCTGCTACTCCTTTTTCGTTTAGCGCAAGGATCTCATATAGCTTGCACCCCTTGCGCATACTCTTTCGTAACTGTAAGGAAGAGACGAACCTCAGGGATACTCCCTGGTTCCGTCCTACAATCACACGTATCTGTCCTTCATCACCGACCAAGCTCTATCATTTCGTCTTACAGTTGAGTATCGCCTCATGCGATTCCAACCAATCCATACCAATCACGACGTCATAAGATCCTAAGATCGTGACATACAAGTTGACCCTCATGACAAATTCTCCCAGGTTAAGGGAATAGTCTGTAACCTTTCCTCCAACCTTCTGTTTGGCTCCTGAAGCCATCTCTATGAAGATAAACTCGTCCTGTTTGACTGCCTTTACCTTAATCCTTTTTAGCGTTGCACCAGAAATGAAACTTTCAGTAGCACCTGGGTCTATCAAAACACTGAGGGTCTGGTCGACGACAATACCTGTCATCTCTAGCACAGTCGACTGGTGCTCTGCCTGGCGGTTATTCACCGTCACATGAATTTGATGGGCCTTGCCCATATCTCCCACGGTAGTGGGTCCGGCTGATTCGGACACTCTAGCCCTCTCCACAGGACAGTCACGCTGGTAGTGTGGCTCCCCACATGTCCAACATCCCTTCTTTGGCCGAGTAGTTCTGGTACCCGAAGTAGAAGATGACGGTGCACCGGCCTGGAACCCAGGTCTGTTCTGTTGAACAGGCCTAAATTGTTGCTGCTATGGGCGACGCTGCTGTTGATGTTGTGGTCCCTGATAAGGTGCCCGTTGCTGAGGCGGCGGTCGTCATGGTGTAGTGAAAGTGGATCATCTCTGGAAGCCACGATATCCCGACGTATGTCTCGCTAGTGTCTAATTCTACGATGTACCAGAAGAACCCTGCCCTGTTGGTCTCGCTGGAGTCCTGGTCTGACCCCCACTGATAAGCTCCTCCTCTGTTATGAGGGCCTTTTGGATAGTTTCATGCAAGGTTTGAGGCATCAAGATCCTAACCTTTGCACGTAGGCTGTCGTTAAGGCCAAACACGAACCTATTGACCTTGAGCTTCTTAGTGTTAAGGTGCGGAGCATACCGGAGCAGCTCCATAAAACGTGCCTCGTACTTGGGCACCGTACGACCTCCCTGTCGTAATGCGTTGAACTCATTGAGCTGACGCTCAATGAATTCCTCAGAAAGGTACCTCTCTCGAAATCGTTCCTCGAACAGTTCCCATGTTCCCATGTTCAGTTACGACAGGAGCGTCTTCCACCATAGAAGAGCGCTCCCCTTTAGTTGAAAGACCGCCATGTGGACCTTCATGTTGGAGGTATAATCGCGAAGTGTGAAGCACATCACCATATTCTCCAACCATGCCTCGGCGGCAGAACCATCCGGGGCACCAAAGAACTTGGGGAAATTTAACCTTCTCTATTTCATGGTGATTGCTACTTGTAACATCCGGTGCGCACGGTCGAACCTCAACGGGTGCCGGCGCCCTGGCCTCGTCTCTGTCCAATCGACTGATCAGTGCCTCAGACATGTGTTGAAAATATCTCATCATCCCAACAACATTTCCAACTGCTATCTGTTCCTATCCGAGAACCTGCTCGCCTACCTCGGGGTTAGACCCCTCAGGCATGGATGCTACTGGAGGCGTCACGCCTTCTCCTCTAGCACCCTGCCGTCTACCTCCGCGATGTCCTCTAACCATGATTACCTGCACGCACACAATCAACTCAATCAACAACAGTATAATCAAATCTAATCATGTCAACGAAATTCGTAGCGAATCCCAAGCCGTGGGTTGAACCTGGCTCTGATACCATATGTAAAGTACCTCCTCGTTACGACAACAACTCTGATAACAGGTGAAATTTTTTTTTTTTTTTTTTGTTTAAGGTGTGTGTGCTCGTGTAAAAAGGAACAGACACACTTGAATCTACATCGCCAGCCGATGACTAACAAGACGCAACCACAATGATCACAACAAGAAGACATAAGGTGCACAACAAGTAACTGCAAGCATTAACGACCATAGACATAAGGCGCACAACAAGTATCTGCAAACATGAACGATCATAGACATAAGGCTCACAATAGATAACTGCAAACACTTAACGACAAACTGGGTTATGCGCAATACGAACACAGAAGGAAGAATCCATAGTAGTAGATTTTACCATTTCTGCATAGGAAAGCAGGGCGTTTAATCTTACTTCTCTGCTCCAGACAGAGAGAAGGTCAGATAGGATCCTGGCCGACTTCTCAGGCAAAAACTAGTAATCTCTGTCAGGTGTGTCGCAAGAGTGGAAACCCTGCCTTTAAAGGGCCCGAGACTCTTGATACGGCACAGGATTCCTTACACAAAAATAATCACACACACAGACTTATATGCTAGGCTATAAGGAGGTGTCTACATCTCGCCTGACACAAGCATACTACGCAATGAAATTACCACAGCCAAGCACAACAATAATTAAATGAGCAACCACGTCCTCTACGGGAGGTGCAAGGCAAAAGGACTCAGATAACGACCAACCAAAATAAGACAAGGTATTGTATACGAATCAACTGTGATTGATTACAGACCAATTACTCCATTTAAACTTCATTAACCAACGAG